>SCDY01001268.1:0-39705 GCA_004143825.1 Drosophila micromelanica
TGTAAACGAGCTGAAATGTTTATAGAACCAGATCGCAGGGTTCAGGGTATCTCCTAGTCGGGCGGCCCCGACTAGAGCCTTCTCACTTGTTTTACTTTGAACCCATTGAAAATGTGATAACTAAAAAACAAACCATGAACAAAAGACCATCCTCATCAAAATCGGTTAAGATTTGGCAAAGTTACGACCGGGTAAAGTTGAGACCTATCCTTATATGGGAACACTAGGGTATGTATTCGAACATTTTTGACATGAATTTGGACCAAAAATTTTATTTTTAATCTGAAATGTAGCATTCATCTACACACCGAACCATGGACAAAATGACCACCCTCATCAAAATCGGTTGAGTTTTGCCAAAGTTACGACCGGGTAAAGTTGAGACCTATCCTTAAATGGAAACACTAGTGTGTTTTTTTTCGAAAATTTTTGACATGAATTTGGACCAAAAATTTTTTTTTTAACTGAAATGTAGCATTCATCTACACACCGAACCATGAACAAAAAGACTATTCTCATCAAAATCGGTTGAGTTTTGGCAAAGTTACGATCGGGTAAAGTTGAGACCTATCCTTAAATGGTATATATTCGAAAATTTTTGACATGAATTTGGACTAAAAATTTTATTTTTAACTTAAATGTAGCATTCATATACACAATGAACCATGAACAAAAAGACTATCCTCATCAAAATCGGTTGAGTTTTGGCAAAGTTACGACCGGGTAAAGTTGAGACCTATCCTTAAATGGGAACACTAGGGTATATATTCGAAAATTTTTGACATGAATTTGGACCAAAGATTTTATTTTTAAATTTAAATGTAGCATTCATCTACACACCGAACCATGAACAAAAAGACGATCCTCATCAAAATTGGTTGATTTTTGGCAAAGTTACGACTAAGCTAAGGCCAAGCTGCAGCACAATAAATTTCTCTGTTCATGTGCACACACACATGAAAATGCAAAATTTTGTCTAGCGTTTTTTTTGTTATTTTTCTTTGCATAGTAAAAGTGAATTTTATTACATCGATATTAATCGTTACTAATCCCGCGTGGGAAAGTGTTTAAATATATATTTTCTTTTTTAATAATCAATAATTATTTTTAATATTTATAATTTTTATAGAATATAATTTTTATAGAACTTTTTAAGCGTTTCCTTGAAATTTATTTTAAAGATAGTTTAGATATTTTATATCATAGGAGAAATTAAACGGGAGTGTGGTGCCTTCGATAAGAGTTTCGTAACTGTAACTATGGGTCCCAGATTCGATTCCCGGCGTGGCAGATTTCGCTGGAGATTGCCAATTAAATTTATTTTTTAAATTTGTAACCACTTCAATACTTATTAATAATAATACTCATTAATAATAATACTCATTAATAATAATACTCACTAAATGCCGAGAGTTTGTCGGGAGGTCCCGACTAGAGCAATCTTTTTTGTTTTATTTACTTATTATTATTTATTTTTGTTTTGGTAGAGATCTGTATTCTAAAATATATTTGAGTTTTAGAACTGCATCATAGAGCGAGAAAGAGAGAGAGAGAGAGAGAGAGAGAGTGGAATTTATATTATTAGCGGAAAGACTATAACCGTTTTCTTGAATACCTTTTGTCAAATAGCTTTTAAAATTCGAAAAAACATTTTCTTAGATACGCTATTGGGGGTGAAGGGTTCCCTATCTTAAAGACCAAAAAATCTGAAAAAGCAACTTTACGCAGATTTGCAGACAGTTTTTTGATGACCTTTAAAAATTTGGTTACGTCCTCAGATTACAAAAATCTATATTTTTAATTAATGGTTTAATGCTGTTATATTGTGAAAGAGTATTGCGCAGTCGGCTACACGCGACTGCAACGTTTTTGTTGCAAAATGAGCGTGTAAAACAAAAGAGATTTGAATAAATTTTTTTTTATATATTTACTTGCACTTGTCCAGTTTTCTAACGATTTTAATATTAAACTTGATAAAATTGAACAAAAACTAAGCTGATAGATATTTTTCCGAAAATTCAATGTGTGCTTCTGGCAGACCGGGTTAAGTTTTGCAATGACAGCTCTTGAATGCATCCTTTTGGGTCGGCGGCTGGCTGTCCCCAGCTCCGACCTCGAGGCACTTGGCTCCTTCTGGTGGCTTGTCGCACACCTGAGCCATGAAGCCGCAGTCGCGACGGGCCGCCTCTGGGCATGGGCACTTGTCTATGCCGGCATTGGCAGTGAGATCATCGAACTGTTTCTGGGACATGGGCGCCTTAGCGACGTACTTGTTCTTGGGGCAGGCATAGATTTTCCAGTTGGGATGTGTCGGCAGATAGTCCTTGCCCTCGTTCAACAGCTGTGCGGCCAATTGAATGCAGATCTCTGGATCGTCGGCGGCCTTCATCAGATTACGTTCGAAGGCCTTCTCCTCCTCGGCCTGAATGCGTTTCATTTCAACAATCTGAGCATCCAGTTCGGCCTTTATGCGACGCTGCTTGCAGAGGATCATCTGCCGTGTAACTGGCGGATGTGCGAAACAATTCTCCAGCATTTTATTCTCCCGCTGCTCGGCCTCCAATCGCATTTTCCGTTCGATTTCCTCGCAGATCTGTTTCTTGAGCAGGACATTGTAGCGTGCCGCCTCCACGCGCTTGATGCGCGCCCGTTCCGACAGATTGTGCTTGCAGCAAGTGTCCACGTGGTAGAGATCATCGATGCGATCGTTCATCATCTTCTCAATGCCCAGCTCCAGGTTGCGCATGCGTCGCGCATACGCGATATACTCGTGTGTGGCACGCTGCAGCTGCTGTTTGGTCCGCCAGATGCGCTCCTTGGCCTCCGCCTCCAAGCGTTGCGTTTCGCGCATGAACTCCACATGCTCCGCCTTGTCCGCCTCAAAGGCGGCAATTTTCTCGCACCTGCGACGCGCTATATCCTCGAGCAGTTCGTCGCGATATTTCGATTTATCCATGTGCCCAAGATGGTGCTTTTGGTCGAATTCCTCCAGGCGCAGCTCCTCAATTAATTTGTCCACCTTGATTGTGTCCTGGCGCTTCTCCTCGCGCTCCAGCTGGCGCTTCTCCTCATGCTCGGCCAGCTGCACCCTTAGCACCTGGCACACCTGCTCCTGCATCTGTGCGCGCTTGCGCATTTCGTAGTTATGCATCCGATCGTATTCCGCACAGCGTCGCTGCTCCAGTTTCAGCCAGTAGTTCTCCCGTTCGCATTCGCGACGCTTCATCCGCAAGTTCTCCTGCATCTGTTCCTCGAGGCAGATCCTGGTATTGTCGCTATCCTTCTGGCGCAGCGCCTCGCGTATCTCGTAGCAGTTCAGCATCACCTGCTGCATTTTCTTCATCCCGACAAATTCCTTGTGGCGCTTATCGCGCGCCTCCTTGATCTCGATCAACTGCTCCTGGCGAGTGCGTATCTCATCGTCAAACCGATTCCTCACCTTGCTGGCGAACTCCTGCTCATAGACCTTGTCCTCCTCTTCGAGCAGCACCTTCATCCGCTGGCTGCGCAGCTGCAGATCCTCGCTGGCCACCTGCTGTGCCTTGGCCACAAGCAGCCCGATCTGCGTGTTTAGACTCTTTCTGTCTGTCCGTTGTATGAACTGAAAATGTTCTTCCCCTTTGCCATTATTCTGCATTTTCTTCAAAAATCACCAAATATATATATATAAACTTCACGAAGGACAATCTGCTTGTCAATTTATTCCGTATGTTTTTGTGTTACAAAAGTCGACAATATAGTTCAATTTGAGTTTTGAGTTTGCCAAAAAACTAACACTATTCTACCAGTCTACTAAACATCAAATATTTTTCAATGTAGTACTTTTGAAAAAATTAAATTGTTAATCGTAAAAAAAAAAATTAGAGTTTATTTCTAAAGAATTGTGTTGTTTTTAAGAATTGCTTTACTTCTGTTATCGGAATTTTACTCATATTTAACATAATAATATCTTAGGAATTTTAAAACAAAACTTTTTTATAAGTGTTACTTATACAGATCGTTAGGAAAATTAAGTTTTATTTTATCACGTAAAACTTTACTATAATTTTGGTACTAAAAATAACTTTAACCAACTTTAGGAAAATTTCTTTATGTCAATGTTCTCTTTAATAAAACTCGAGTAAGAAATGTAGATAAAATAAATTCATTCCATATTTACTAGAATCCAAATAAATGAAATAAGAAATTTCAGGACAAAAAGTTGAGTTAATTTAGCTCTGTCCGCCTGCCTGTGCGGCCGTCTGTCTGTATGAACAAGTTTATTCTTTTTTCGAACATTTATGATAAGTTGTATAAGTTTTATTTCATTATAATTTGTTATTTTTACTTCCAGCGAAAATGCAGCAGGAACTTCTCATAAGAAAACCAAAACTTGCATATGATAAAAGCACACAAGTCGAGAGTGAATATGTATATGGGTTTTATGCACTGTCATACTTAATGACAGATTTGTGGGAACCGACATTGCATAATTTATAAACATGAAAGAGGCGTCAGATACGGTTAGTGGCAACTCACGCCTTCCCGACGGAGTTCAGTGGGGCGTTTTATGGTTGTACCGTAATTGCCAATGAGAAGGCGAAAAGTGAAGTCTAATGAGATATTCCACATACGTCATGTTGTCAAAAGCGTTTAACGCAATTGTCTGCATCGTTTTGTGTGCGTGCCAAAATTAAATTATGCCGTTGTGCTGGGCAACATGCGCTGCCAAGGCGATGCCTTCACCCAAAGAGAGTTGAGGTGACTGCATCAAATATTTAAACCATTCCCAGACACAACCTGATGTGGTTTGTGTTTGTGTTTGTGTTTCGGTTACTGTTGTGCCATATCCTCGGGCTGTTTTCCGTTTTTTTTTTGTGGTACCAAAAGCACTTGGCACTTGTTGTTGCTGCTGGCCTTAACTCAATTAGCAATGCAGCTGGCACACTAATTAACTGAGACGCGCGATGAAAACTTGCACAAGTTTTGCACAGATGTTACACCTTCGTATTGCCAGCGAGTGTAATGCCATGTGTGCGAGTGGAAAACTTGTTGTCGTCTCCCTGGCGCGTCTCTTCAGTTTTCCCAGCCGAATTATTGGCAAGCGCATGTTTGCCCAAGTGCAAAATTGTGCAATTACTCAACAGCTCCGGGACGCTGTCAGCGCGCCTTCTGCTCGGCACATGCATTTCGCATATGGGTTTTTTGGCAACAGTTGTTTGTGCTGTTTTGTTGCCAGCGCATTTTGCGGACAAAGTTTGTGGCCACATCTTGGGCCAATTTAGCATAGGCTTATCCAAAACTCTATACTGTGAACATTCAAGCCGCTGTTGGCAAAGCCAGCTTAAGCTTTAAAATTCCCTTCGATATTAAGAGTTTTCTTTTTTTTATATATTATTCTCTGGCTATAATATATACAAGAATACTAAATATTATAATATTTTTGCTATTCTTGACTTGATACTTGGAATATATAGACCTATACTCCTATATATTCGCGTCATTTGGCAGAAAGTTTTGCAAAGACAAAATGACAATAATTAAAATCATTTTACTCTGTTATTTGACTGTATATGATTAAAACTGTTATTACAAAGTATTATATTGTTTTTTGTATAAAATACTCAATTTTTCGTTTGAATTTAATGTGTTGTTTTAGCCTTGAACAGCAATGATTATGCCTAGGTTTATGATTTACTACAGTCCTTTACCAGGAAGATATATGTATATACCATGTGGATGGCAGCCCGTTTGCGGTGTTATTTATTTCAGCAACAGTCGTCAACGCACATCACCTTAATGCATTTCTATGCAAATAACATGACGCATACGCCACGTGTGACATGTGCTGATTGCATTTTTCGGTGTGTGCGATGGGAAGCCCCAACGCCCACAAAGTGCTTTTTGCGAACAGGAAAATTTATTTGGCTGCCTGGCCTTTTATTTCATTGTACTATGCATTTGCCACAAAATTGTTGTTTATATTTTCGGTTGTTGCTTCGGTCTGTTTGTTTTTTCCTACCTATCAAAACTCTCTAACTAAACCAAGCAAAGCGCAAATATTTTGTTTACGCTTGAAATTTGATGTGTGGGAAACCGTTTCGACACTCTTACAATGTAGGGCTTTCAATGTAGTTTTTCGTTTGCCATTTATTTCCAATTTGTTTTTATATGTATATATGTTTATTTTTTTGGAGAGTTTATTGTAAAAACATCGCTTGGTTTGCCAAATTGGGTATCTAAACAAGTAAGATTTTGAGTTGGGAGCACACGACTCGGAGATACCCTAAATGTTTTTGCAGCAACTGGGCTTGGCATGAATCAAAAACCAATAAATATCAGTTTTCCAGCTCGGCGCTCGGCTGACGATGCTGACCAAGAATATATATGTATATGTACTTTTTGAGCTGGGAGTTACCTCCTTGTGCCTATTACATAAAGTGTACACAAGACCATTATACTCTCTTTACCCATTTTCAATGGCTTCAGGGTATACAAATTCACACACACACACACACAACCAAAAGCCTTTTTTGGTTTCTTTATGAAATGCTTTTGCATTTCGGTAAATTAACACACCTCGCACACACATCCAAATGTACCTGCTGCTGTAATTTAAATTTTAACCAGCCCATGAATATTTAAATGCATAAAATGAAAAAGCACAATTGCTAATATATGTGAGAGCGTACACAGGATACTACACACAAAATACACATTAAACATACACTTGTGTACATTTTCATTGTATGTGTGTGTGTGTGTGCATGACTGTTAGCAAAGTACAGACAGTTGGTCTAAGTATGCGCTCGTACCTATGTGCAAGGATGGCCACAAAGGCGCCTCTTCTTGGCCTTGGTAACGTTGCAACATAATAATATTGTGCGCATGTGTGTATGTGTTGTCTGGGGTGAATGGCAGCCACAAAGGATTGCGGTATTTGAGGCATAAGCTGGCTAAGCTCCTTTAGTTTTGAAATACACAAATTATTATAATACAAACAAAATTTATATTTTTTGTTACAGTATTTCAATTTAAGCACAATAAATATTTATCCGAGTTTGTTATTTTATTTTAATTATTTTATTAAATTGAATTAAATTTATTATTGATTAAAATGTATTTAAATGGCGTTTCACTGCAAAAGTGAAATTAATTTGAAAGCAAACAACTAGTTTTGAAATTCTTTATAATCAAAATTTGGCGCCGTCGGACGTTTGGTGTGCCGCTATAACTTCCTTTAAAACAAGGAATCCAACTTTATTTTGCTTTAAGCATTATTTAAATTTATGCACACGACCTTTGACCAAAGAACATTTGGAGTGGAATTAAAATGAAGTTATATTTTAATTCGCTTAATGTGCGTCAAACAGGACAGGGACTGCGTTAAAAAGATATGCTGTTTATATTTTTTTTAAGTGATTCCTTTAAAGTGCCCGACTAAGAGTTATCCCGCAAAGGTTCTGCACCTGAACTATTTTACTATCATTTTCAGGTATTGAGTTAAATACAAATTTTAAAGTTAGTCAGTGATAGCAAGGTCAAATAAATCATACTTTTGTTTTCTTGTTGAAACTTCAGTTCAAAATACCCTGCAGATAAGTGTTCCCTAACTAAACCTAACTTGAACGACGATTAAAAGCTTTATTATATTTTTGTCAAAAATTTAAAGAATCACGAAAGACAAACGTGCTGGGCATGCTTACAGGGATCACATTTGTTGACAACACTATGATACCCCATGAAAGGGTATAAAAGTACATTTTATGAGGCTGGTGCTTATCACTAGATGACACGCCGCAGAAAAGCTTTACGATAATTGCGCATGTCATGATAAAGTTAAGTTAAATGATGTATGTATGTGCGTTGTGTGTGTGTTTCAGAACTTGTAACTTACTTTTAAGCGAAAATATGTAAATATCTGTATGCACTAGCCGTTGTTCTTACAACGTTGTAAGGGAAAACTTTCTGCAGTCTATAGAAATGCAATTAAAGTTTAAATTGCATCTGTCGCCACTTTCTTGCAATTTACATTATGCATAAGACAAAATCTTGGCGCAAAAGTTTCGAGCTCAAAGTCCGATTGATTGAGTCGCGGAATGTAGTTATTGCTGTTTCCTGTACTTTACATAACTCACAGTGGACAATTGCCAAGGGTATAAGACACAAGAAACTAAAAAGACGAAGAGAGTAGAATTTTAATATTGCGTTGACTCTGTTGTAGCTATTTGTATATTGATAAAAGTCAAAGTCAAACTGTGGCAATCAAGTGTGGCATATGGCTGCTTGTGTGCAGTGGACACGTGGACACCTTTTATAGGCTCAAGTCCATTAGCTGTCACTTAGCGTAAAACAAATCATGAATAAAATGCTGTCATAAAAAGCAGCTCAAAATGTTATCTCTGAGCCAAATGAAGGAGCCTAGCAAACAGCGTTAATTGTTAAACACTCCAGATTAATATCGAGGCTAGAGCGAATTCTATTTCTTGAGAGATACACATGTATATCTCACACTTTCTGACGACCGGTCTCGTTTATGGCCTATTTATGGACAACGATGTTGGCCCATTATTCATAAAAATGTTTGACCATAATGCGAACGCACATTCCTTAAGGAATTACTGTTATATTTAGCTGTGTGTGTGCATTTGTCTGTGTGTGTGTGTGTGTGTGTGTGTGTGTGTGTGGCCTTCGTTTACCCAACTAAGCGTCCATCAAGGCCTTGGGTTCTTCCTCTCTTATTTCACAGCTGTGTGTGCCTTTTTTTTGCATCTGACTGAATCACGTAAAGTGGTTAGTTCCAAAAGTTATCAGTATAATTAATATCAATCATGTCATTAAATAAACAAATTGCTCAACCAGCTGCCTTCTATTAATATTATTAAAATAGTTGTTATCATTTACAAATTAAGGCAATGCAATTCAAAAAAATAAAACTAATTACTTTAGTGTGGTAAAAAAATATATTGTACAGTTATACTTTAAAATTTGCTGAAAAATTTTAGATTTTTTAGTGCAGTAAAGAACACATCGTTATTAATACTCAAATATTTTTATAAAATTAAAAAATTTTTTTTTGTAATATTTTAAGATGTTAAATTAATATGTTTACCACCTCAATTTTCGAATGATATTAGAATTTTAGTGTGGCAACCACTTTGAGAAGCGAATATCATTCACATTTATTTGTAAATTTTATTTGGCTGTGTACAGTAGCTTTAACAGCCTGGCCAAATTTTATTAGCTGGAAATGCGTTCTCTCTTACTCAACCTAGTTACTACCCATATTTTATACCCTTGCCGCTGCTGTCGATATAGTTATGACGTCTCGATGTGGGTTCTGTTATCGCTCGCCTGCTTGGCTAGCAAATTTACATTTTTTCCTGGCATTCTCTTCGCTTGTTTTTATTGCTGCGAGCACATTTTTGGTTCGCTGATGTTTTATTTTATAACTTTGTTTTTATACAATTTCTCAACTGCTGTCACATCGTTTACAACAATTTTGTTGCTCTTCTCCGATGGGGTCAAGAACCTGAGCCAAGTTCAGAAATGGCAAATACTTAAACGGCAACTTGGTTTTCTGCATACACATATGTATGTAGATGAGGGCAACAACTGGGTAAAAGGATGATGCCAAACCAAAAAAAAAAGGAAAATGTTGCCTTTTGTTTGAGTTTGCGCCTGTTTGCATGCAATAAACATTTTATCTTATGAGTCGGGTTGCCGCCTACTTAATTAATAAACCTACAAATTGTGCGCACTTCGTTGATTCTTCAGTTTTCTGGTATTTATATATTTATCTTGTTGTTAAATCTTTAATTAATGCCAGCAGCTGGCTTTCTTGTTTCAAATTAATTAAGCATGTGAATGCAATGAGTCCTTGGCCTTGTCCGCTGTCGTTGCTGTCGTTGCTGGTCATGTGATTCGCTCTTGCCACCTAATTAAATTTCAAATGCAGCAGCGCAATTTAATAGTCGTGTGTTTGTCTTCCCCCCAATGTCAACACACACAGACACATACACACACACACACACACACACACACACACATGGAAGTATACAAACACGAACACACACATGCGCACATTGGCCACAGGATACGCGGTCCACTGGAGCTCAACGTTAATCATAATAATGTCACCACTAATTGCATTGCGTATACGCACACGTGTACTAAGACTTGACTACAAGCAACTATAAGCTGGCTGCTCTGTCCCAGTTGCTCGCTTGCTGTCCGTATAGCCAGCTCATAATTTGACATTAGGTGGGCCACCCTTTGGGGAGCCATCTCAGGGTACCTGCCTGTTTGGGCATACTCAACATTATGCGGGCAGGTTTGAATGGCCCCCAGCTGTGATAATATTACAATAGCAGGCAGTTAAGATCAATACACAGTTAATTACGGTTGGATATAACTTTCTGATGAATATATTGATTATTTTTCTTAGGCGAACTTTGTTAAATTATTATAAAATTCTAAAAACTCATAGTTCCTTCAAAAATAAAACAACTTGAATTAGAAGCATTAACTTAAGATTTTTTGTAAATGTTTTCACACGCTTTAATTTAGTCTTAGCTAAGAAACCAAGTTACCATGAGGAACAATTTAATTTCATTGTTTAATCAAGCTCTGGCACAACACAGGAAAAGCTTCCTATGCATGTACTTAAGAATCCCAAGCCTAAAGTTACCAAGTAGTATTTAGTTAGTAGTGGAATTATAAATAAGAAAAGTAGAAGTTATTATTCTAAATTAAAGCCTAGTGAAACCTGTTTTACAGTATAAGTTTAATTTACTGTTGTATATATTTATTTTAAGTATCATTATGATACATGGCTTTAAAAAATCAAACGCACAAACAAAATAATAATGCAATTGGTGAATCATATTAAGAAGTAACTGTATTCAGCTGGTAGAAAATTATGTTGATTTAAGCTTCAGAGTGGATTCTTGGAATGCTAATTGTAATTAAAAAGTTCTTCACTTCGACAATTCTAATTTACGTTTGTCTAGTTCTTCATTATTGCCTTCTGTGTCTGAATAACGTAGAGAAATTGGGGTAATTTAATGCAAATTAAATTCTGACAATTTTGGCAATTTGCGACTGCAACTCGTTGAAATTATCAGGTATTTAATCGGAAAAGAAGCGCTAACTTACCGCCAACATAGATGTCAACCTGCGTCCAATTCAGCTTGCTGGCAATGCTCCGCACGGCTAGGGAAATTGCCTCGAATGATGGCAGAAAATTGCTCGAGATCTGTGATGCAAGATATAAAATATAAGAATGTTAAAAAAACGTTTCACCGTAAACAAACACACACAAAAATACCACCCAGACACACATACACTCAAGTTTAAATACATAGTACTAGTTGTCAGTGTGAGCCATTTAATTTCTGCTCTTTTGTTGCCCCATCTAGAATTTCTGCGCTTTCTTTGCATTACCTTTATTGTGTTTTTTCTGAAAGCAGCGCTATGAAAAACCAAATAAAACTAGTACCCAGCAGTTGCCATTCTGTTTGTTGAAGCTAAACAAATTAAATGCTTGTTTCACGGATTTAATAACAGCAACTTTGATTTCGACATTGGAACAGTATTAGACAAGTAAAAATATTACAGCATAAAGTGTTATAGGGGAACTTTTCGGATTTAAATTTGTGACAAAAATAAAGAAATGGCTGTGTCTCAGAATAAAGATTTTGTAGAACATGCCGTCAAACCAAAAAAATAAAAAATAAGCTTGGTTGGGTTTAAATATGCCTCGTTTTTAAGTTATATATCAGAAACTATTTGTCCACATCTGGTAACACAAGTTTCGTGGTCATTTTACAAATATAGATGAACAAAATTAAGTTTATTAAAATTTACATATTTGCATGTATTTAGATTGATGAATTTTTCATACATTATTTTAACATACAAAACAAATTGAATAAAAATAATATTTATTTTGACTTTTTTCTGGCACTAAAGTTAACGTTAACATGCATTAAATTATGACTGCGTTGAGTTATTTGCTAGCCCTGTCAGACAGCCAAATCGGCCACATTACTATAGACAATTCAATCAGGTTTAATCAAAGCATTAAACTCAATGTCTGTTTTTCTATATGTGTGCTTGTTTGTGTGTGGAAGATACAACAGAGTTCAATCAATAATCAAGCCTCACACCCAAATAATCATCGTACTCAGGCATAAAAAGGTCCCTGCCGTTGAACGGAAAAATATTCGATTTTGTATTGGCATTGATGAGGGCCAGTCTGTTGTTAGTAACAGGAGTTGGCCAAGGCGTGCACGTAGCTTAAAGTTATTTGGTACCTTTTTGACCTTTTTTTTGCTTTTTGGCTGTTTCTCACATTTTGTTTGGACTCATTTGTTGGCTTGACCTGAGTTTGCGCCCTCGACAGCTGGTCATCTTGCCTGGGTGACTATTGCTCGCTGTGTTGCTTGCCAGCCCCCTGCTGTTGGCTGCTTCATTATTTTGGCAGACAAAATAAATTGAAAAACGCTTGAAATACGTTTAGGCGCACACAATTTTCTCCAAAATTGAATTTTAAACTCTGCTTGAGGAACAACGGAAGCAATCAGCTGAGCCAGCAATGGACTTGCTTGATCTGATTAGGCAATGATTTGCCAATTTTTTTCTATTTTCTTTTTGTTTTTTATATATATTATGGCACATAAATATGAAACACAATACGATAACATTGGCTTGCTGTGCACCTATGCGTATACACAACACAATTGAGGGTGAAAAGTATAGAGAAAATGTGTGAAAATTTTGAACGTAGCGAGTTGTAGAAAGCAGTTAAGGATTTAAGAAAATTTTTTCCAGATTGTTCTACAACCTAAAGATAGGGACAATAAAAATATGGTTTAGCTTTTTATTTGATAAAAAAATAAATAGCATTTAAATTTATTAAAATTTATTTTTAAAGCATATAATAAGCTACCAATTAAAAAGTTATTTTGCGGTGTTTTTGTTTATTACTTATGTAGATACTTGTAACCGATGCAAAATAAAATTTTGTAATTTCTAAATAACTGATTAAGAAAAATTTATGAATTTATTTGATTTTTTATTAAATTTCGGAAGCTGAACAAGGAACCTAAATAGTTATTAGTCAACTTATGATGTTTAAACAATTCAGAAAGGGATGTTTGCATCGCTTTGTACGCTTGAAGTTAAATTGATTTTAAATGCTTCCACTTAAATTTAGTTTTTTTTGGGCTCAACTAGTCGAAAGTGTTCGCACTAAGTAAATAATGTTGGAACTCTCCCCAGTTTATTCTGTGGCTCATCGATAAGCCGGGCAACTTGTACTGCAATTTGTGTGAAAACTACAAAACTAAGAAAAAATTGCGCAAATTGTGGAAAGAACTGCAACACTCGGCATCAAAGTGCATTTCGGATGTCTATTGACGCAACGTGACCAACCATAGCAGTTGGGGCATTTACTTGCTCGATGTTGTCCAGCTGCTAAGTGCACTAGAGCCGATGCGTAATACGGGAGATGTCTATTGGGTTTTTATTGTGCTTCGTTTGTGTTTGCTGACACTTTGTTTTATTGCTAGATAAATTGTTAAGCATTCAATCAATTTAATTAATTGCCACACAAATGCCAAGTTAAATGAAACTCATGGCAACCAATCGAGTGGCCTGCACAATTTTTTTCTTCTTCTGTTGGATACAGAAAATGAATTTACGGCACCATTGTCATTGCCTCCATTCCGGTACAGGTGAGTTAGCCCAAAAGGCAGCGCTAAGCAGTCTAAATCCAATGCAAAGGGCCAGAAGCGTGCGTAGAATCAACATTAATCACAGCTCAGCAAATATTTGACATTTGTATGCCCCCTAGATTGTCGGGCCTCTTATTGCCGCTGGCTTATCCTTATCCTTAAGTTGCCCTTAAGCAGAGCCATTTCTCCTTTATTCTCATTTTAATAATTTAGTTAAAGGTTTGTGCATATTTGTATAAATAAGAGGTGCATCACAAATGCGTTAAGCGTGCAAATGTTGCTAAAAAGTTATTCGTGAGTAAATAATATAAATTGATTTATCCGAATGTAATAAATTCATAATAAGCTGTAAAATTAAAAATTGTAGGAAATTTAAATAATGAACAAGTATTAAATAATATTGTCATCTTTGCAGCTTATAAACTTAAACATGTATCAGTTTAAAAGTTTCTCAAAATGTTTTTTTTTTTTTTTAATATTTGTCAATTTTTAATTTACATCAGCTTAAAACATTAATTTGATTAAATAATTAATTATGGAGTTCAACAGCAAAAGAATTCAGCGACTCATGCTCACATTAATTAACAATCAATACCTATATCTTGACATATAGCTTTAAAATATTATTTATTAAAGTAAAATTTTTTTCTGCGTCGCAATATTTTAGATATGAAAATAGGGAAATTGCTAGTCGCATATTTTCATCAAAATTCGAGCATGAAACTGAAAATTGCCCAATTTCGACATTGCCTCTGATCAGTTTTTATCGTATGCATTGAAAATATGTTATGTGCCTAAAATGAAAATGGTCAATTAAGACGATTCGGTTTTTATTCTTATATTTGGGCATAATAACTTTTGTGGCCTTCAATAAGGCGCAGCTGTCGTTTTCAGATAAAAATTAATGTGCGCATATTTTTTATTCAGTCATTATTATCAATATACAATAAAAGGCGAAAGTTGTCCCGGACACTTAATTTGCTGTCGTTTAACTGAAAATAAATGGCCAAAACATGCGTCGGCCGTGGCAGCAGGAGCAGCAGCACATTAAATGGCCGGGTCAGAGTTAGCACTGAAATAAGTTTTCGTTGCTGGCCTAGTTTGATCAGCTCCATTTTTCCCAATTCTGTGGAGCAGAAAATGCAGAATAAGAGAAATAACTGTTCTTATTTTGTGGCAAAGTGGCAGCAAACATTGAGGTGCTATAAAGTTACGCAGCAGAGCGGGTGGAGAGGCTGCTGGTTGTCTAACCAAATGGCAGTCAGATTGAATCACATGCACATAAATGCCGTCTCTTTATAGACACACACACACACACACACACACACAAATGCAAATCACTCACAATGCGCACGTGCTGCTATTTCCAAATGGTTTTCACTTTCGTTTAAGCACATGGCAAATTTCTGTTTTCCGCTTTTCCTTGTACCCCCAAATTGAAAACGTTGTGAATCACAAAATGTTTGTTTGATGTATTTCAGTGCCAGCCAAATTGTCTTTTAATGCCAGTTCACCATTTATTTTTTTGCACAGCATCAAATTATTCACATTTCCGACTTATGTACATATTCAAAAAACGTATTCAGTATTCATGCACCATATTCCTTAAAGTATATTTGATTTGACAGCACTCTGGTAATGTATAGTTTGACTTTGGTAAACTGATCTAATACTACGAGTAGACCCAGTCTTAGTAGACGCTTTTGTTTACTTCTTGGTGAGTATTGTGTGTCAATGTCTGTCGTCTGGTCTCGAGTCCCGTTTCATGTCATGTCAAACTACCGTTCAAATATATACTTGCTGGTTTTCAGTTACGACATGCAACACGAAAAGCTGTCATAATGCAATTGGCAGTAGTATATTACAAGCGGCTAAAAGGATTTTCGGCTTAACATTTAAACAATGATATTAAAATGATATAATGCTGATGATATAAAAACCTGCATTCTCATGCTATAAGCATGTGCGTTGATTTATTGCAATTGTTAAATATTAGATGAACATGTTAAGTTGGTCTTTTCTGCTTTTGGTATATATTTTACTTTGTAAATAGTAAATAAATTGATTCAGCATTAAATATATAAATTCTGCATTTAAATAATTAAATAACATGAAATGTTTCTTATAATCTTCTATATATATTTATATATATTTTATAATAATTTAAATTTTTATTATATTGAATTTTACACAGTTCAACTGAAATGTGCTAGAAGTTTGTAACAGTGTACTGACAAGCAACACATTGTAAGAGTGATGATTTTCATACATTTTATGGTGATAATGAAACTGCCAAAATGTTGTCACAATTACCGGCCAATTACATGCCGCACATCTCCTGCTCTGTTCTGATTATCTTTTCTTTTCATTTTATTTTTCCGGCACATCTTTATAAATAATGGAGCAACGCATAAGTGACCGCCCAATTGTGCGCGTTTTTATGCCTGTCCAAAAGACCAAAAAAAGGTAAACAAAAGGATCATTGAATTTATGATTATTTTGCTGAAAATTGTTAAGTCCTTTCGTGAGTTCCCATGATAAATTCAATTAATGGGCTGGCGTTTATGCACAAAAAGCTAAATCACTTGGAAGTTTGTGATGTTAGGTGGTAATGTACATATACTAAGACCCATATTTCTCGTGAACTTGTTATTCGCGCAAATTGCAATTTGAGACAGCTAGAAATTATGGCCAGGTACCGCAAAAGATGGTTAAGTCAGCTGCCAACTGCGGGCTACTGGCTTACGACATGAAAAGACGCCGAAAAGGCTAAAGGCAAGAATGTGCACAATTAAGGGAAGGCATGTAACTGATTATATAATTTACTGTGGCTATTGTTACTGCAATACATATAGAGTAATTTTTTAAAGCACATTCGCAACAAACAAAGTCAAGAAGCTAGTGATATATTCGAATTATATTATAAATTCGTATGTAATTTTTATTATTAATAAATACTGTTACTGTGTTGTTTACTTGACAAAGGCGACTTGTAATTAAACCCTTGCAAAGAAACCTCTTTTAATGTTTGCTTACTGTGCGTTTATTTAATTTACTTCTAAATATAAAATATTTAGCGAAGCGGATATAAAGGAAAATAAATGAATAGCTACGTGCACACCTGTGCATGCCACCTTATATTGTTGAAAAGAAAGACACACTTCCATGAAGGCAACCAAGTTTTCTTGCTGAGAATATGTTGCTTATGAGCTTAAAAAGAGACCAAGTTAGCTTAGCGCGTTCTTCACAAAGTAGATTTAAAGCTGATAAAATAACAGTTAGAATAAGCTTTATAATACATGTGCAGAAGTTCAAAGACAACAATTTTGAAAAATGTCTTAAATAGGTATATATATTATTTAAGGAATTAAAAAGATCAGAAGAATATTCAAAAGTATATTGTCAACATACGGACGGATGCATTTTTTGAGTTAATCAAGTTTATAGTAAATAATCGTATATTGACAGATATTGAGAATTAAGTTTGGAAATCACTAAGCTAAGATCTTTGTAGTTTTAAAATTTGTTATCGTGCTCATTTTAAAATAAAAGGATTTAAGATTAAAACCTAAAGGATTTGCAGTCAGAGAGCCAAGTTAGTTAAGAAAAAGCGATTGGTTTCGACCAAATGCCACAATAATATATTAGCCTAATTGCATATGTGTTAAGAAGACATTTAATTGACCATCAACACAAAGTGTGCAGCAAAACAGGTGTGGGCGTATCCTGGCACAGCTTATGCACACTCTTAAGGCATAAGCCAAGCACTTTGACCATACACATGCATATATGCATATACATACATATATATATATACACGTTATATGTCATCTGGGTGTCTGCAGACGGAGGTTTTAAATATGCATGACACCCCAAGCCAGGCGACGCATGACTAACGGCCTGCCGACTTATTTGCACTTGCATGTGTCGCAGCTCTTCTCACCTGCCTGTAGATGATTTTTATACATGTGTGTGTGTGTGTGTATGTGTGGCGCTTGCGGAACTGAACTGATTTTTGATGCGTATCACGCAAATTAAGAACAATTTCATTTTCATTCGCCTCGGCGAATGTGATTGGCATATTTGATTAGACTCCGGGCCAAAAGGAACCAACAAGTCACTTGCATGGCCAACCGAACAAACAACGAAACCAATTGAATTCCATTAAATTAAACTTTCATCTCGATTTTGCACAGGTCTGTTGTGTCGGTTGTCTCGTTTCGTATACGAGCTCAATATTGCGTATACGCATCGTGCTGTCCAGTTGAGTAGTTTTAAATATTTTTGCAGCTGCGTTCCATCACCATTATTGCATTTTTAATGCTTCCTGAATTGCCCCAACGGCAATTTGCACTTAAAGCGAATTAAATTCCATATGTAAAAAGTAAACAGTTTTCATTTGAAATAAGTTGCATATTTGGACCTCAGTTCGATAATTACATAAATATTATTTTGGCACAAATATGACAATCATATGAATTATAAATTCATGGCCTTGGTAATTTAAAAAATACTTACAACCGAAAGGACTACCATATATATATTTATTGTTTTGTTATACAGTATTATCAAAGACAACGTATTTTATTGATTAAAAGTAAAACCTCTCGAATAGTTCAGTGTAGTATCAAATGCTTTTACCCTAGACCTCGTTTTATTTGTATGCCCATGTTGTATTTTGAAATTTTTAATCGCTTTATCTTCTTTGCAAAAATATACAATGCGAACTGCTGTTTTGTCAACTTGAGATGCATTAAAATGCAAATGCGCATCTGACAGCACTGAAATATTCCTATAAAAACCTACGCCGAGTTCTTTTGCCAGAAGAGCCCGATTCGAAAGTACCCTGTATTTTGAAGTATAAAGAAAATTAAACTTTCCTTGTTTGAGTGCACTGTGATTATTCATACAAAACCTACGCTTAATAGCAATGTTTTTGAAATGTAGAAACCAAAAAAAAAATTAACATGTGTATAATATTTAACTATGGAACAGTTATACCTAATGAAGTCAGTGGGTCCAGGGTATAAATAAACATTTAAATGTAAATTAAAAACGCATAAAAACCATTTGCGTGAAATAATAAATAATCGACGAGCATTTTCTATAAATCATTGCATTCCGTTTGAATTTCCTTGTAAGCCCAATGACAACAAGTAGAAATAAACACGAGAGTTGGCCCTTAAAGTTAATTACGATTTATAAGAGTTTTTATGTTCGTTAAGTTTCAAATAAATAATAAATTACGAGCCGATTAAACATTAAATAATTAAATCTAAAAGCTCTTTATAAATTTGACATTAAGTTAACATCTATAAGCATAAACAAGTGTTTGAAGGGAAATTGAGCTGCCCACCTGCACATGTGTAAACATATGTCATATGCAATATTATATATATTAAACTCGCTTAGCATGCTGTGCGCTTTCACAATATGTGGCCGATGTCTTGCGGTGTGGGTTTGACAGCGTAAGGTGCAATGACCTAACAGCTTATCGCAGCGCTATAATAAACAAGCCAATTTCAGAATTGAGCTGCTGCTGGCAAACAAAGCTCCATTTGCGCTGTTATTTTCTGCAAAATATTGCGTATACGTAATGTGTTCTTTTTGGCTGGTGCTTGGTGAGCGTCAAAGCAAAGGCGACAAAGACTGTGAAAGAATGATAAAATGTGTGGTGTGGACTTCTGGCAACTGTGTTGCAAGTACACAAACACACAAAGACATACACACAGACACATACACATATACGCAAAAAGTGAGCGCATTTACAAAGGACATTGGACACACGAGTGCACTTAATTCTGTTTGTGTCTGGAGCGACACAATAACAGCCAACAACCGGAGTTGCACGAGTGACTTCAAAGCGAAACAAAAGGATAAGACCATTAAGAATATTGATTAAAACCAATGCGAATAATAGTATTATTTGCCATAAGCCAATATAATCTATTATGAGATATGTCTTAATTATCATTTTAGAAAGTTTTGTAATCTGCAAGTCATTTATAGTGTCTAGAAAAGCTAATAGTATAATTTTTTAAAATATAAATTTATGTAACTTGTGTCGAACGAAATTTTCAAAAAACTAAGGTATTAAAAAATGTTTAAAAGTTTATCTGATATGTATAATCAATATTTCAAATTATTACCTTGAATGGATACCAAAAAATATCATTTATGCAGACAGATATTGTACAAACCTAATTCAAGGTATATTTAGTTTCCAATGAAAAGTTAAATGACTTTAAGCTTTACTTGGAATTTTAAAATAAATAACAAAAAAACGAAATGTGGTTCCAATTGGATAGGAAACGAAAAAAAGCAGACTACAGCTGCACTTCTGTTGAAAAACGAGTCGTAGTGCAGTTTCAATTTCCCTCTTGAAAAAGTTATATTTGCATATATATATTTTTCGAGAAATTAAATGAAACAGCAAAATTGAGCTATTTTGTTAATCTAAAAAAAATTAAACTAAAATGGCGAAGTTTAAAACCCAAACTATATGTAATGAATACCGAAATTTCGCATTAGAAAGTATTTATATTATAAGTAAAAACCACAGTGTTAAATTTAACAGTATTTTCTGATTTTTCGTCAAGCCAAATGTTAAGAAACAATGTTAGTGTAGAGTATTTTTATTGCTGCTTAATGGACATTAGTATATTACGGAAAGCAATTTTCATTAAAATGCTTGGGGACACGTTGCCATAGTATAAGCTGTTACTGTTGTTGTTGTTTGGTATTGCTGTTTTACCTGCCTCTGTTGCCATTAATCCAGCTTGCAGCTTGGCCGGCGCAACCCGACATTGTCCAAAAACAATTACATTTGATTGCATGCGAGCGCCGCGAAATCGAATTACAAAATGCCAACGTGAAGGGCGGCTGCCACCAAATGCCTGCAAGTGGAGGCGTGGCCAGGCGCGTAAACAGCAATCAATCATGATACAGATGCGATACGATGCTAAGCAAAAGGAACAACAACAACAAGAATAACAACTGGCTTAACAACTGACAAGCGAAGCTTCTGACATCTGCTCTCAACTCGTATCCTTAGTGCAGAGCTCAGCTCTTGTCTATAGTTTTTATGGATTGTGCAATGTGGAGCATCTCTTTAATTTACATTTATGGCACATAATTCCACTATGTGAATAATGTTATGATGGGTTTTCCGCTCGATAAAGCGCAACGCAGGCTATATTGCTTGATATTCGCTTGGGGACTGTACGATATTACCAAGTCATTTCACTAAAGACTTTTACCCAACATCCCAAATGAAAAAATAAATTTTTTGATCACTGCTTATAGAAAACTTGTCTAATACTAGTCTAATAGTCTCATTTGGTAAATCGATATAAAAAACGTCACTTTTAAAGCTCTTCGTGTTCCATCAGGATACTTTTATTTAATATTATTTTCACAGGTCTCATTTATTTTCGTTTGCCCAATGCTGTGCAAGAGATGCTCAAAGTATTTATAAACCAAGAGTTGGAAAATGTTATGTAAAAATATTTTCGCCATCGGTTTTCTGGCTAAAAAATCTTTTACAACAAAATAATTGTGGCGTGTTTGTCATAGAAAACTAACGAGCAGAAAAAGACATGTAAAAAATTCCTTGATGTATGCAGGAGTGGTATTTTTACCAAAAAATTCGTTTCATTTTCTCTAATTTATATAATGCAACCGTTACGCAGCGGATGGTTTCAATAACAGCCTTGCACGTTGCACGTTATTATTATTTTGTATATAAACACGCATTTGCAAGGCTTGAACGGGGTAAATAGTAGATTAGTTTTTGTTCTAGTTTCTATTCATTTCCTTTGAAGTAAATTTTGGCTTGCATAAGCACTGGAGCTTTAAAGCAGGACGCGACCGCACAGATTTACGGCTATATATATTGTCATATAGTATATATGAAGGGTATTTGAAATTTTCTTTTTTTTTTTATATACTATGAATTGTTTTGGATTTATATTATGTGCTATGAATTCCATTGAATTATATTTTTCCCATTTTTATTAATACATTTTTATATATAATATTATATTTATATTAGTTTTCCGATCCTATATTTATTTCTAACACTATTTTCTTCTTTCCAATTCGTAATTTAATTTTTATAATATATTTGGTCAATTGGGAAAATAGTGTATCAAGTAAACTCTAAAAAGAATTTAATCAATATTATCTTTTAGAATTAAAATATTGATAATATAAACACCATTTACAACAACCAATCCCATAATTTTTGAACATTTTGAAACCTTTGAGTTGATGGTGATGATTTCATTTGGATAGTTTTGTGTTTGCATAAATATAGAGCTATTATTGACAACTGTTGAGTGGTTCAGATGCCGTCATTGCTATCTGCAGCTCAGCTCAGAGCTTCCGATGCGATTGTCACTCGTCAATCTGATTGAGTCAGAGGCAAGCGCCGGCCATGCTCGACTGGGATTGTCATACACATATCTACATTTTGTGCTGGTAAACAGCTATGGAAACTACTAACTGTTTGACTGACAGCCTGACAGCCTGACTGACTGACTGACTAACAGGCTGGCAGACGGTTTTGTGATTTGCCATGGAACCGTGTAAATTGAAAGATAAATGGCAAAGTCGATCAAATGCATTTGGAAATGACTTTCTTACTGCAATTTTACTTGTCTCACGGGCGTGCATTGGTAAATGCATCAATCTTCATTAAGTTGTTTGCATGTTCTCACTGGGATTAAGCGTTTGTTAATATGCACATTTCATCTATGTATCTATAAAGCAATGCTCTGCACTGCATTTGCAAGCGTATTATTTATTTAAATTCCCTCGATGGTGCGTTTAAATGGGTCAAACTTAATTTGCCGTGTTAAGCAAGTTGAGCGGCAAAAAACCAGCAACAACTAGCAGTAAACTAGCAAACAGCAGTAAAGTTCGAGTTGTGGTACCTAGGATGCCCTCTAGTATTTATAATATAATGTATATAATATGCATGTATATATGGGTTTTTTTTATATCTGACATACGAAATATTTATATACGCATTTTAGGTAACTATTAAGACTTTCGATTGTATATATATTTAATAATATTTTCAAAAGTAAAAAAGCGCAGGAAATTAAATGATTTCACTTTAAAAATGAGGCATAAATTCATTAATGGATTTGGCCTGAATCCACTGTGGTGAAAAATGTAAAAAACTACTTTCAAAGTAAGTAAACCTTCCTTTATTTATACATAAATATCAGTAAGAGCCGAAAAAGTTTCGCACAATTTTGTAGACAAGCACAATGCAATAAATTGTATGAAATCGAAATGTATAAAAAACCATCCTTGAGTGTTTGCTGCTCTGGTCCTTTAAATTCAATGACCATTATGACAAACTAATACCAAAATATGCTTAATGCGGGCTTTCAGTTTTGTTTGTTTTTGGCCCGCAGGCGTGTGTTTGTATGTGGGCGTTTTGTGAAATCCCTTCTCGTGTTTGCTCTGCAGCTGGGCAATAGGCATATTATTGCAAAAAATATTTACATTCGACGTGTTAACATACATATATAACAATAATATATATCTATATTTACAAAATCTCGCTATCTTATTAAGAAACGGTTACAAAAAGTTAAATTTTAGGTGAATAAATAATATTAGAACATATCATGATGTGGATAGAGTTTAAAGGACAGTTCCTGTGAAAAAGTGTTTGAGTTCCCAAATTAAACCAAACCAACAGATAAGACAAACTTGCAATAGCGCTTTCGATTAAATTAATTACATTTTTGTTTGTATTCACCATTTACTCTCATTTGAAATGGTTTTTATTTTTAATGTCAATATTCTTTTTTCTGTCGCGTGCATTTTGTAGATGTGGACAGCGTTAGCCAGGCTTTTCAAATTAAAACACGTTTTCTCATCTACTCCAGAAATTTAGCCAAAAAGAATAACGAATTCCGATAACGCTCGAGACAATGGAGAATGCAAATTGGATGCTTGCAAATTGGGTTTTCGCCATTTTAGTTACTTATCTTTGGCAATGTGGGTGAAAGGAAGCTGCAGAGCTGGATTGCAGGGCGTATGCGCAATGCCGCTTAACGTTTAAGCTGCCTTTAAAGTATTCAAAGCATGCGATAATTTTTGCCTGGCAGCAGAGAATCCCCAGGCGCCAGCAACATTTTGTAAATTTCCAACATTGCCCGGCGAGCTCAGCGGCAAACTGCAATTTCATTTGTGTCGCTGATTTAAGGCGTGGTCACTGCCCGGTTTCCGATTGTAGGCGTCTGCCATTGGACTCTCGACTCATAAATATTGCGCAGGGCATAAAAATCACAGTTAATTGCACGCTTTCTTACTTTGTTGTCCAGGGTCGCTGCTTTTATAGTTGTCTTGTTCATTGAGAATGTGTAAAGTGTATATTAGGTTTGTGCAATGTCGTTTTGTTGTCAGTTTAATCTCCTTAGTTTTCATGTTAGATATATAACTATTACAACAGGCCTTTAAAGTGCGCACAAAAAAATGGTCAATCTTTCCATGTTGTTATTATAGGGTATTTTGTGCAGTCGGCCACACCCGGTCGCGGCACTTGCCTCGTGTGTTGCGTTAAGTTGCATACTTTGGGGCGCTCCCGCTGTGCATTTGTGGTTGTTTTGTGCTCGCACCATTTTATTTGTCTGTTGTCAATTAAAATCACTTTTATCTGCTACATTGTTTTAGCGGGTGGGTCCACACGGCTGATCCGTGCGCTTTGCAGCTTTGCTCCCGAGCTCACTGTTTAGATCTAGCACAATTGGTTCTGGCGGATTAATGGGTGTCCGTGTGTGGGCGTGGCGTTGCCTGCACTTAAATGCTAACATACACATGCGCTTGGTCTCGTTTGCTTTTATGTGCACATTTTTGTCTCAGATGTAATGGCAACTTAAATTCTAGTATTAAGCCACATGTTTTAGAAACAGCTGAAAGTCGTTTAATATTTTGAGGCACAAAAAACTGTTTACTTTTTTAAACATCCACTTTATATTTGTGCAGCATTTGCGAAAATTAAATGCTCAAAATATAGAACATTTTATCGTTGCCGAAATTTTGAGTCCTTAGGCAGGGCCAGGCATAGTAAGCTTAGTTTATGCTGAATGTGCAGATACTGTTAACTTGACATTTTTTTCCGAGTCAGTCTAAGATAATCAGCTCAAATGACCTGCTCACAGGGGTAAAGACAGCAGGCACATTTTACTATTTTTTGTAATAAATAATTTTGTTTTTTTCTGATAGCATTTAAAGACTCTTCTTTAAGCATTTAGTCTGGCCATTTAATGTTAACTTAAATTTGTTTTTGTTTTTAAATAACTTTGCTCGTTTCACTTTCACCATAACCGTAAACCGGACAGATCTCAGCTGCTGGCGCCACAAGCGGCTCATAAAAAGGCAGACAGCTGCCTGGCTAAGCAACATTTTTGTTTATGATTGTGCAGCACTTTTAAGTTAACTCTACAAAAAAGCTGAAAGCACAAAGCGAACAAAGAAAAACAAACGTGTCACCTATCGGCTGGATGCAGCAGCAACAGCAGCAACAACTGCAGCAGCAACAGCAGCAACGACACGTGGCAAGCTGTGAAGCCATTTGAAATATGGAAAATTTTTCACAGGTTCTCGGTGCATGTTTGCATTTCAGTGCCGTGTAGTGCAGCTACAGGCTTGGCTGCATTGTCCTGTCACGTCCCGATCTGAGTGATTTAAATGCACTTCTAGCCAACGGTCATTGGCATGCATAAAAATCAGAAATTATTACGCTTTAACATTGTGATATATTGTTGCCCGACTCTGTCTGCAGTTTTCCTGTTGCAGCCATCAATTGCAGCACATTGCAGAGCCATTGCCATGGCCATACCCATTTTCCATTCACATTTTTATCAGCTTGAATATCTCATTGACCGATTTGCATGGAAATTATATGCATTTCAGCTTTGACTTCGCCTTTTGTTCGTCTGCTTTGCTTGCGATAGATTTCCCAGATGCTATTTATTTTGCAGCTTTTGTTAAAGCTGCATATTTGATGAATACTCTCGTTGGCCATCGCAGTTCATTTAAAGTCGTTCTCGATTTTTTCTGCAATTTATCATAAGACAGTTTTTAAACGCAAAGTTTTTATTAAGAGCTTGTCATGACTGCCAAGTTTGGAAGTGTTATTCAATCAATTGTTCAATATTTTTACACAAAATGTATTTGCAATGAAATACCCTACACAAACATTTAATACTTTTTTATTTGGTGTTTATTTATTTTTACACAGATTTAAAAGAATGAATTTCACATATAAAGTACTTAAAAGACAGTTTTTCAGTAAATTATAAGTTAGGATATGAAATTGTCAAAAAATACAGCATTTTACATATACCTTGTGTTGCACACTCTCAGCAAGGGTATATTGAATTTGCTACAATTTGACTCTCTGACTGTTGCCCTAAAGGGAATGGAATTTTGACTTTCTTATAAATTCTGTAACAAATTTTGTGAACTTTGGCATGCACTTTAAATTAAGTGCAAATCTTAGTTACAACAACAACAACAATAACTGGAACAATTTCCATAGCAGTTGCCACAAAAACTAATTTCTTGCCGTTGCCAACTTTTATCAAGCAACATATTTTGTGTAAAATCTCTCTCTCTCTCTTCCTCAGTCTCTTTTCCTTTTGTTTCAGCCTTAGCCTTAGCCTGTTTACCATTTCCGACCTGAATTTGTATCTGACTCTCTTTCCATTCCCTTCTCATTCCCCGTCTCAGTTTCAACTAGCTCAAATTTTCTTCGGGGCTTTGTTAGAAAATTTCAAAATTTGGTAACAAAAGTCGTGGCGGTCAACTAGGTTAGCTTTTGCCTCCAGGGTCGGGCTGTAATGAGTGGGTTACAAGCTGTGGTTAATTAACGCAGGATGTAACTCATTCTGCTTGCAGCAGCAGTAAGTAAGTGGCATAGAGAACTCGAAATGGTTGTAAGTTTGCATAAAACCATTATACCCTTTTTACCCATGTTCAATATCATAATTATTTTCAGCCATTATATTTAAGTAAACTCATGGATTATATTTTGCTATAATTCCTAAAGTGTACATATTTTTGATCAGGACGACGAGTTAAATTGATTCATTTTTTATCTTATCGCATATTTCGATATCTTGGCCCGTTACATTATTATCGATAATAATCGATCTGAAGACTTTAAGACCTGTTTCCGTAAACAGACGCAGATTTTAAATATTTCGGCTTTTGGATATCTCCCCCAACTGCACAAAAATAAAAAAATAAAAAAATTTTAATGAAATATTACTGACTTGTTCTTTTGTTACTAGATATATTTTAGTGCACAATAAATTATATTTAAATTATATTGTCTCACTCGTTTTTTTCAAATTTGATTTAATAAATATTTGTTTATCACATTATAAAAATCAAGAAATTAATAATAAATTTTGAGAATATTTATTATAGTCCTTAAAATAAACAGCTAATAAAATATTTACTCATTTACTTTCATGGCAAAATACTGTATGTTGGTAGCATAGTATAATTAAAAGTTTCACATTTGCTGCATTTTCACCCTATTTTATCTATAAATATTTCATATGTACATATACTTACTTTCATGCGCGGACAGGGCCAAAAGACGACGCTCTTATTATATTCCTGAGCAAGCTGCCCCGCCAGCTGATGACAATGAGCCAGACTGCGGGTATCTGAGTGTATCTCCTGCTCCTGCTGCACGTCTTCCTTTTGTTGCTGTTGTTGTTGTTGTTGTTGTCGTTGCTGCTGCTCCTGATTTTTTGGTATCTGTGTGGATGCTGATAAAGTGTCTGCTGACAACTGTTTCATTTGGGTTCGCTGCTGACGCGGCTGCTTTGTTGGGTCAACGCCATCGAGGCTGAAGTCCACGTCGGTGTCTACATTAATGCCCGCATTTAAAGTCTTTACAACGCTCGTGTATTTGGGTAGCTCGAGTAATTTAATGAAGCCACTTAAATCTGTGCGTCAGCAACGCAGCATCGTTGTTGCCATCATCGGGAAGCAGAAATGTAACAAAAGAAAGGAAAAGAAACATTTTATATGGTATATAAAAACCGTTGCATATTTAAGGCCTTTGTGTGTGTGTGTGTATGTGTGTGTTGTGCTTAAGAGGTGTAGTAACTGTAACTGCTGATGAAGGCAGTCGACTACAAGCCGGGGTCTGCAGTTCACTTGGAGTGCTTTTCAGTTTTCCACAGTGCCTGCCAACTGTAACTGGCAAGTGCTGTGAGTTGTTATAAATGCCATAATTTACATGATGCGACATAGCTCCATAAAAAGCATGTTGCTGAAACCTAGGTAATATATGCGGCTGCTTTATGCTGATGACACTTAAAAGTCTAGTTCTCCTGAGTGTCTTTACAATGGCCATCATTGAGGATAAACAAAACCATTTTGCTAGTTCTAAAAGATCACAACTTTAAATTATTTGATTGGAACATAGCTTATACAAAATTCTGTAATTTATTTTCTTTTTGTGAGTTTTATTAAACATTTTTTAAACGTTTTTTATTTAAGAGTTATCATGCCAGCATAGATATACAAAAGAAATATTTGAATAACTCTTAGAATTTTTGGACCTGTGGTAATAGATAAATTATTTTTTTGAGAGTCTGTTGTAAAGGTCGGTAAAACAGTTAACATGTTTATACAGGATATTTAATCAAAAGTCTTTGGTTTAATTGTGGGCTCTTACATAATCCATTTGCCTGCTGATAAACGAGACAAGTTTGCCTTTTTAATTTGTCGCCTTTTCCACACTGCAGTGGTAGGCGATCCATGGAAATACAATTTATACATTTGTCCGGCCTTTTGTGTCACCACAAGTGCCGAGATTCCCGGCCAAGTTGCGTGGACATAAACTATGAATTTGCTGTCGGGCCATGCCGGGGGAGTTCAGGACAATGGGTTTTGCTTTTGCTTTTGCTCCTGTGGCCAAGTCATAAATTGCGGCAGGGGGGAAGTGTGGAAGGAAAACTGCAACATATGCAACTAAAATCAATTTCAATATTTTGCAACATAAAAACCTGGCAGACGGCATAAAGAAAATACAGAAAATAGAATTTATTTTGCATGTGGACAACAGAACTAGAAGAAGAGCAATAGATACAAATGGAAGGAGCTTCAAGCTTGGTTTGCAAAATTGAATTTCTTTGTCATGCACTTAAATCAATTACTGTGTTGGAACTTAATTTATTTGATTCAAATCCCGGATGGGCAGGTGAAACAGCAATACTCAGCTGAATACGTTTATTTATGACAACTAACCGTAGATGGTAAAAACTAACAAAATCGAATTTAAACTTTCGCGGTGCCAAACGAAAAAAAACATGTTGCAATTGGCGAAACTTTGGCGCCAAATGAGTGAGCAATGTGCAAGTTTTCCTCCAGCAAAATGGAGGGATTTTCTCACTCACGTGTAGTTGTTCATGTTTACTTCGAAACCAACTGAAAGAAAGCAATTTAAAAGAATAAAACAAATAACCGGACATGCGGACAAACTGACAGACAATCGGACACTAAGCGAAAAGTTCGACGGGCCAAGAGCTAGTTGAAAATTCCCGTAAACTACTCGTTTTGGATCTGACCTATCCATTTTTTTTACTATTTACGGTAATTCATTTAGCGAAACAATCATTGTGGCAATAAATGGAATCAATAGAAAGGCGTACTTATTTCTCTTAAGAAAAACATAAAACATTGTTATTAAATTTGAAAAATATTTTTTTTTTTTAATTTTTTATTTTGTTATATTTCCTTAATATCAATAAATAAATTTTGTTTTTTTTTTCAATCAAACAATTATAAAAGGATAATATTTAAAAACCATTAAAAACCATAATTTTTCCTTGTGTATTAAGTAGTGAGAATGAGACAGTCTAAGAGTTAAAACAAAAAAAAAAAATAAATTAAAGGGACAACTATGCAATTAATTGTGTGGACTCTACTGAAAGTAGGGAGGCAACCAGTTCAGGCCTTGACCTTGCCTTGGTATTGTTTTCTGAATAAATGATTATAAAGTAGATTGCAGGGACAACTGAAATGTATTAAATTATTTAGCTTAGGAAATTTAAAAATGTTAATTGAATCATTAATCTGAATAGATAGTCTGTGTCGAGTAATGGAAGTCCAGCTAGTATTATAAAATAACATAATTTCTTTAATAATAAAACTAATATTTAGCTTAGCTAGTAGCTGTGTAAGCATTCGAAATTCGTGTTGCCTTAGTAGCAAAAAGTTAGCACAAGCATGTAAATTGGATACAAGTACATAATACTTATGTGAAACATGTCAAATCCAGCACACTTTCATGAGCAGTCAAATAATAGGTATGTGGTAAGTGCCAGCATTTACTGATAAAATATTTATGTGCATATAAAAAAATTCTCATAAGTCGGTTGCAGCCATAAAGTTTCCGAGCGGAAATTGTAAGTTGTCAGTTGCCGTTCAGAAACATTTACATTATCGATGGTTGGCCGCGAAGGCAGAAGGACGGCAGAAGGTCCTTTGGCGCAACATGCGAGCCTGTAATTGAAGGCAATGTAATTAAAGTTGTAAGCACACGGGAAAACATAGAACAGCAGTAAAGTACGCAGCATCCTTAGAAAGCAACTTATAAGGAAAAGCAAAATGTTGCCAGAAAGTGACTTGCTCTGCTTTAATTAGTTTAAATATCATAAAAAGCTGAGTTTTTTTTTTGTTTTCATCTTCTTTTCATTTGCATTGGAGCAAACGTCTGCGCATAATGCAGGCAAATTAAGTTTGCATTGGGGGACATTTTTTGCAGCCATGAAAGTAATGCAGTGCAAGCTGCGTGCATATATATAGATGTATATATATATATATATTTATGTATAAAACTGATGAAACGCCATAGATGTATTTTACTTAGTTTCAACGCGTCGAGTTTAAAAAATTTCTTTTTTGCCTTTATATAATAAAAAACTTGTCTTTGACGTGAGTGCACTTGCCTTTATGCATTATAAGCGTTAATTAGCTTCTGAAGTGTTCTTAAACTTTACACTCAAGTCAATACAAAAGAAGAATAATGCGAAAATTTTCAACATATTTTAATTTTAACCCAAATTTAAAACTCTAATTGTAAGAAAAAAAAACTTTTCATGCAATTGTCTTGCCAATGCTCCTAAAGATCGAGACAGGTAATTAAATTATACTGTATTCATTTATATAGGTATATATTCCAGTTTTTAAGTTCATACCGGAAAAATAATTCAATACAAATAAATCTTTCCGCACAAACTCAATCTACTCGTTTCAATTCTCGAACGCGTACAAAAACAAATTATTCTGACGCGAAAATCATCGAAAAGAGGGCGTCTAAATGTAAAGATTTGCACCAGCAAAATACAAGAAAAAACAGCAGGAAAAGCAAACCATGTGGGGTAAATAGTAGTTGGCCTAAAAAAGGTAAACAAAATGGATCGACAAAGGATGAGTATGTGTGCGTGTGTGTGTGTGTGTGTGTTTGCTGTTTAGTGTTGCTAGTTGCTGCTGCTGCTGTTGTTTACTCACCGACATCGTGTAGAAAATCGACGCTGGCGTTAGATAAATGCACTTGAAAAAATTCAACGAATTGCTGAAAGCCCTGCTGCACATGCAACATGTCAGAGTGCAATGAGGCAGGTATTAAAACGGCCACACGCTGAGCTGCTAAAGCTGCACCGCTAGATGATTGTGGTTGTTGTTGCCGCCGCTGACGTTGTTGCCGCTGTTGCTGTTGCTGCTGCTGCTGTCGTATTGCGGGTTTTTGCATTTGACGTGCCTGACGTTCAAATTCACGCGCATTACGTTGTTGTTGCTGCTGTTGTTCTTGCTGTGTTGTTGTAGTTGTTACTGTACTCAAAATTGAATTGTCGCTAAGCGCTGCTGCTGCTGTTGCCGTGGACGGGGATGTTGCCGCGGCATGCGTTGCCGTTGCTGTGGTTGCAATCGCATTTGGCGCTGTCTTGGGCACGCCGTCAGCTTGCGTTGCGGCCGGTGGGATGAGCGTGAAGGCTTCTGTCGGGGCGGTGCTGTTGGAGGGGTTCGAGGAGTTGTGCGAGGAGATGGAGGTGGTGGAGGCGTTATGGGAATTAAGAAAGAAGAAGGCTGTCAACAGCAGAAATAATTTAGCAATTTGACAGATTGTTAACTTCATTTATGTTGCGTATTTTGCTTGCTGCTGCGGTTGGGTTGTTTGTTCTTGTTTCTGCTGCCGTTGTCTAAGCGCTTGTGGTGCCTCGAACTTTGCCGCTGCAGAACTGATGGACCCAGCTGTCGAGTCCTCTTTCAGTCGTTTACATTTTGCTGCCGTTGCTGTTGATAATTGCAATTGTTGGTGTTGCTGTTGCCGCTGTTGCTGTTAACAAACTTTTCGCGCGCTTCGTTCAAATTTGACATAATTGCGTTTCTATTGCTGGCTAATTGCAGTTGCCTGAAAATGTCGTAGAAACAAAATGGAAATGTTAAAGAAATTCACTTGCAGATGTCATTTTGTATAGGTTCTAGAAATTTGTATGTTGACAACTTAGACAATATATAATCTAGTAATAATATAGTTTTAAATAATAACAAATAATAATATATCATAATATAATAATAATTACTACTGTTTCGATTGCTAAAAAATATGTATGTATGTAGGTATTATATTGTATATATTATTTCTATATTTATATTTTAAATATTAAGTTTTATTCTAGTTTGTATTTATATTTATTTTTATATTTATATTGATTTCTGTATTCAAGGTATTGCTTTCTTTACTAGAAACACGTATTTTTTCTCTCATTAAGAAATTCGCACACAAATTAGTTAAATTAAAATTTCATATAGATCGAAGCCACACATTCGCACTTACACACACACACACACACACACACACACACACACACACACACACACACACACACACACACACACACACACACACACACAACAAGAGTTCCAGCTTGTGCGACAGTCGTTTTTGTTGCTGCTGCCTGACAACTTTTTCATGCACGTTTAAGCATTTGTCCACACCCACACACACACACACATACACATACGCGCCCTCACACCGGAAATACTTAAGCACATACACACACTCACGCACACACACAGACATGCATCCATGCTGCTGTGGATCACGCTGAAATGCGAAGCTCTGCATAATTCAGAGCGCAAATTTGGCCTACAAGCCGTGCGTGGCGAGCTGCCTCTGTTGCTATAAAAACCGAATTGCCATAAAATTGATTGCACCTAAATAAATATTTTGTATATTTTTGTTGTTCTACCAGGGGCACGCGTGTACTTCCCACCCAACTCTTTATCTTTATTTATTTTCGTTGCGCTTCGATTGCTTTGCATTTTGATACCCTGCACTAATCAATTTCCGTGGGATGTTATCATTTTATGCTCTATTATGTAACGGTTCAGGTGAATCACGAAAATGTGAAAGATTTAAATTTAATTTAATTCTACTTAATTCTTTCCCATTTATTTATTTTTTTAATAATTACTCTCTACTTAGTTCTTTAACAAAACTTGATCGATTTTAAATAAATACTGTTTTACGATTACGAGTTTTATTTTCAGTTACTTTTTTTACTATTTTATTAGAGAATACAGCTTAGTAGGAGATCGTTAGTAGTAAAAATATATTTACATATAAATCTAGTTTAATATGCAACATTTTCATATTGATGTTAATAATAATTAGTATTTAATAGATAGAAATAAGAAAAAAGACAGAGACTAAATTAATTTGTATTTTAACTGAATTTTCTGCAGGGTATCTTTGAGCTAACAACTGTTGATAATATTTTGCGCTGCTTTAAATAGACAACTTTATAATGCCCAAGCTTTCTGGGTGCTGTTCACATCAGCCTTAAACTTAAAGCGCAAAGTTCAAGCGGCTTTTTGTCTATTTTGAGAGCTGTTTAGGTAGGAGCTCTCTCTCTCTCTCTCTGTCTCTCTCTCCTGGCTCACCTGGCTGTGTTTGTTTCTGCCTACTTTATGCTTGATTACCTGCGCAACGCATTCGTGCGGAAATATTTCAATTCATCAGCAATGGCGCCAATCTAAACTTTCATTTATATATTAAATTTTGGCCCTGTCATCTGTCGTCTGGCGCCTTATGTCCTTTATGCCATCTTCATTCGATTGCCCGGAAATGATTGATCGCTGTGTTGTATTGTCAATGGGCCAAAATAAATAATCTGCCCCCTAAGGCTGCCACACAATTTGCCGCACAATGAGTGCCAATGAATACGTGTTGTTATTGTTGCTTTTGTACTCAGTGTGGGCGAATTGTCAAAAGTGTGAACACACCAGCCGAAAAGCTGTTTCCGGTAAGTATGTGTTGGGCACGCGTTTCGATAATGAGGCTTATAAGTTTAGTGTAAATGTGCAGATTGGATAGATTACAATCAATTATATTGAATGGCAAATTTATTGCCAAGGCACAATAGGGACACTTACACAACAAAAAAAACTTGTGGTTAACAAAATGTTATAACTGTTTTTACCCCTTAGACCCAAATATACTCAAAAGTTAATTATAATTAAGATGTAATTTCACTTAAATACGGTAACAACTTCAACGTAAAAATTTTGATTTATTAAAGAGTATATATACAAAATTGAAAATTTATCTGACTTGGATATACATGACTTTAATTTTCGATAGGTATGGTAGACAGCAAGACAGGCATCGAAAAAATTTATTATATTTTTTCATTTTGGGAACGAGTACAAAGACTTTTGCAGTCTATAATGAGAACGGCCGGTAAAAATCAAATAGCTATATACTTGGTTTGTGGTTCTTTTTTATTCTTTTTTTCCACCAGAAACTCAGAAATATAATACAAATCCGTTTGAAGCTGATGTCAGTTTCTGTGGTCTGGCATCAGCTCTCTAGCTGACCTTTAGGTTCCACAATTTTAATAATTGTGAATGCAGTGTAGAGGAAGAAAAAGATGGCATTTTCTATAGCCAGGAGGACCTAGTTACTCGTCAAACTGGAAAAGCAAAAGCATTTTTAATAGTAAATCGCTTTTAATTTGATGACATTTTATGAACAGCGTAATAAACTGGTAGCTAGTGGGCGGTCTTTGGCAAAGAAGTAAGAACAACAACAACAACAAGAGTAGCCCCAGCAAACAACAGCGACGTCGAGTCCTGGCACGCTTATATAAATAAGCATATTAAAAACTTTCAAGGATGCGAGTAATAAAATCATATAATACAAACACGAGGGGAGGGTGCTCTGGGCAGGCCTCGAGTTGTTTAACTGTACTTGATAGATTTATGCGTCCTTTATCTCTCTCACACACGCTTACAAATATGTACGCACATTTAAGCACACCTCATCGGTCTTGGGCAGCCCCTCTCCCTTTCCTCTGTCGCTCTTGTACTGTACGTTCATTTATTAAAACTCAGTTTTGTTGCCTCTGCCTACTTGTTTTTTATTTTTATATTTTACGTTTGTCTGGCGTGTCCTTTCTTAAGGGCATTATTAGTTAGGCAAGGGCTAGTCAGGGAGACATGCGTGCAGATTTGCTTGTGCTTGACGACTTTTGGCCTCGATGGCGTATACGTAATATTGTTGAGAAATAGCAGCATCCTTGTAAATTTATAACCACTTGTTCTCTCGCTTATTTACATACATATAGCGTACATATCTGTGTGTGTGTGTGTGTGTGTGTGTGTGTGTGTGTGTGTGTGTGTATGTGTGTGTCTGTGCTTGTGTGTCTATCTGGAACATCTTTAATACGCATACAAGCCCGGGGTCTGAGTTCGGCGGCATCTTGCGAACTAACAATGTGCGGTAAGTGGTGCCCGATGCCACGCAAACAGCTGCCACTCAGGGCCTGTTAGGTGTCTCTCTGAGTTGTTCAAGTGTGTGACTGTGTGTGTGTGTGTGTTTTATTTACCATATGCCATGAATGGCATAAAGATATGAACGGTTTTTTAAGCGCTTCAAATGTCGGATCGTTTGTTTATCTTTGAAGTCGAGCTTTATACTCTTTCTAAGATCTCTAGAGTGGTTTCGCATATTTTTTTGACCCACTTTTCATATATTTGATTGCAGTTGAAAGATTAAAAACTTTTTTTTATTTGTCATAAGTGTCTTAATTATTGTAATTAAATGCCGTGATTGAAAAAAGAAATGCTTATTTTTTTGTTAACAAGATTTTTTTTTGTTTTTTGTATACTAGTTATTTTTTAAGGGCTTGCTACCTTATGAAAAGTAGGTTATAATTAAAATAATGTATTTTTAGAATTTTGCTTTTTGTAGAAAATATAAGTAAATAGTGAGGATGTTATAGTCAGTGGGTTTGGGAACCTGTTTGAGGGTGAACAACAAGAATTTAAAGCAAAAAAAGCTATAATTTTTAACTTTATTTTCTAATTGATTTATTTTGTTTTTGCTATTTTTTGCATTTAATATAAGAATATTCTTTACTGAACTTTCTATTTATATTGATTAATTATTACCGATTAAATGTCTGAAAAAGGGTGGAAATACCGTAGCGAACAAATTAGGTATTCAGCTTTTTACTGCAATATATAGATAAAATTTAAATTTTAATCCTTAAATATTCCTCGATCAGACCTGTGTACAGGGTATGTGTTAGTTGAGCTGTCGTCATTTGTTTTTCGTATATTGTGTGCTTTGTCCTTTTCCTCTCTCTCTCTCTCCACTCTCTCTCTCTCCTTCTCTAGCTCTTTCTCGACTGAGGGTGTAATAACTCAATTACATGGTTGCTCTGGTTACGTTGACAAATTATTCGATGTGTTTTATTTTTTTTGTTGGCTGCTCTCGCATAAATGGCTATAAGTTGTTGTTATGGCGGGCAAAGGAGCAGGCTCCTGAGCGGTTTAGCCTGCTCAAGGCTGTGCACTAATTGAACTCAGCTCGAAACATATCAGGACAACACAGCCTGGGCTTTCAGTACGGCCCCGAGACAGGAGAACTGGAGGTTAGGATGCTTGGCGGTCGCGTTTTTCCATTTTATTAGAATAAATATTTGTCTGAGTGCCGCATTTGGCGCGTTTATCAGCATTTTCACATGAACTAACGCAGCTGGGCTTTCACTTGGGATCCTTCTATGCAGAATATTTCAATTTGGCCGGGTGTCAAGGATGGGGTTAAAGTCTCCTCCGATCCCAACTAATTTCAATTTAAATTGTAGGAACAGCAAACAGTGTGCTCGGCATTCGAATAAGCCAACTGTCGCCGATGGCATTCGCTTGCTGATTGTGGTTATGTTGGGAGTGGGATTGGGTTTAAGTTTCGGCTTGAATTGGATTGAATTGGGCTGAATTGGATTAGTTGGTTGGTTTGCTGCGCGGATTTCGGTGGCAAAATATAATCAATGTAACAAAGACTCCATGAAAATTGAGTCGTTAGTTTGGCAGAACCGTGAGTTGAATAAAGTTTGTGCACCTCGAATTCAATTTGCCATTTTGTGGTCAAAGTAAAGTCAAAATTTGTTTGTAGCTGTGGTAAATTATAACTGGCCTATATATACGTTAGTAATTGCTCACTACATGAGTTGCATTTTTAAACAGGGTATATTTTTTAAATACCCAATGTATCTCTAAAACCAATGCATGTATATGATGAAAGCAGGGAATTTAAATTCTTTAACAAATTCTGTTTTTATATTTTTACATTTGCGTTTCCTGCCTGAGTACTCAGTCAACGTGTATAATGGATATATGTTCATATTCACAAAGTGAGAAGAGTATATTGGTTTAGTTCAATATTCGTTTTCTTATCTGTCTAGTCTAAAAATCTGTGTAGATATCGTCTAAGATTGTTTAGCTACGTTCAATGGGCGGCGATAAAATTTATTTTTATCTCAATTTTAAAACTAAACATAACACCCAAATTATTTATATAAGCCCACTCGGGGCTAAAATTAAAAATCTATAAATTAAATACAATTTGAAAAAGTTAAATTAAATAAAATTTGAAAAAGTTAAAACTGTTTTAAATTGTTTTTATATTTTAAATGAGTATTGCGCTGTTATTATTTCGATTGAACAATTTATATAAATGAAGCCCAAACAGATTCAATTCTTGTCCCAGACTCATGACACTTTTTTGTTGTTCAACGTTCAATATTTATGGTTACATATGCGTTTTTGCTCAATAACCGGCAGTAACACGCCATGTGTGTGTGTGTGTGTATGTGTGTGCAGGTGTGTGTTACACCTGCAATGCTTGCAGCATCGCACAAAACTTTAGCCTGTTCTTTGGGTGTTTTTTTGGTAGCTCTTTTTAGCTATATCCCTGTTCCGCCTACTTCTGGCGACACAAATCTCTTGCGCAACACAAACACAGAGCAAAAGATTTCAATGCCTCAGTTATTGTTGTTTGTTGTTTTTGTTGTTTTTGTTGTTGTTATCGTTGCCTTTACTGCTGGTTGTTTATTACAGTTACAGCTGTTGGTCTTGTTGATGTCTCACTCTTTGTTTCTGTGTACGAGTGAGTGTGTGTGTGTTCGGGTGTGTGTGCTTGATTATGTGTGTGTTTCTGGGCTCGTTTGTTGGTGTCGAAACCGCCCTCGTTTTTTTGCTTATGCAAAAATTAGTTGGAATACTGTGAACTTGAAACTGTTGGCTTAGTTTTTGCACAAACTCAGAGAAAATACCAAGAATTTTGAACTCAAAATAAGGCCATGGTGAATATTTTGTAACTTGAGAACAGAATTCATAGATACAAGTGCTTATATTAAAATATAAATTGTTGAATTTTTGACTTAATGACTGTAGCTGTGCTAAGTTCTACAGTTACGTTGTTTTTGAGTAAACAATTTGTTGGGTCTCATATAAGAATCTGATTTGTAGTTCATTTTGAAACTGCTGTAGAAATTGAAAAATTCGCAATCGCTTTTCTCAGAGTGTATGCATGTACATAAGGATCATGTATATGTATGTGCAATATATCCAATCTACATAAGAGTACTTACATTCGTAACTACACACCAACTACTAACGCGGGTGTTCATTCGCTTCAAATTGTTGTTGTTGTTGTTGTTGTTGTTGATGTGTCGTTGAGTGTTGTAATTGTATTCAAAAAGTTTTGTAGTTAGTTTTGTTGCTAAAGTTGTTCGTGTTCTCGGTTGAATATTGTTGTCTTTGTTATTGTTTCAGTTCGAGTAATTCGATTTCATATATGTGCTTGTGCCGTTAGATTGTCGTAGAAGTCAATTGACAACAATGACTTTTCTTTTGACCTTGGCTTAAATCAAAGCCAAGCATATGCATACAAGTCGAACATTTCTTTTGAATAAGTATTTGAGATAGTTCCAAAAGCATATATATTTCAAAGGATACGTTTTTATTTTGTTACTTATAACCTTTCTTATATCCGTAGCCATTTTTATACCCTGAACCCATTGAAAATGGGTAAAAAAGGGTATAATGGTTTTGTGTAAATGTATGTAACAGGCAGAAGGAAGCATCTCCGACCCCATTAAGTATATATATTCTTGATCAGTATCACTAGTCGAGTCGATTAAGCCTGCCTGTCCGTCTGTCTGTTCGTCTGTTTGTCCGTCCGTCTGTCCGTCTGTTTGTATGAACGCGTCGTATTCAAATACTACAAAAGCTGGAAAGCTGAACTAGGACTCATTCGGTTCGTATATACCATGCGCAGATCAAGTTTATTTCAAATGATCGATAACTCTTTTCGTTTTCTTATTATCGATATTTATCGCTTTTTTGACTCGGTTGTTAAGGCATACCTAAAAAACAAACCATGAACAAAAAGACCATCCTCATCAAAATCGGTTGAGTTTTGGCAAAGTTACGACTGGGGAAAGTTGAGACCTACCCTTATATGGGAACACTAGGGTATATATTTGAAAATTTTTTACATGAATTTGGACCAAAAATTTTATTTTTAAACTGAAATGTAGAATTCATCTAGACACCGAACCATGAACAAAAAGACCATCCTCAT
>SCDY01001269.1:0-32664 GCA_004143825.1 Drosophila micromelanica
GGTCGGAGATGCCTCCTTCTACCTGTTACATACATTTCAACAAAACCATAATACCCTGTTTCACCCATTTTCAATGGGTTCAGGGTATAAAAATCAAGTTCGTCGAGAGCTTTACATGTCCCATTAAATTATTTTGTTCAGATTTTGGGACTAAATTCCCAACTATTTTGAACCAATTTAGAGCAGGTTGTGTATTTTAAACAAAATCATTTTGGGATATTCCCACCATATTGATATGGATATGCCCCCGCACCACATTCTCTATCTGCCCTCAAATGGGGATAAACCCAAATGAGTTCGAGCTACCTGGCATCCACCCCAACCCCACCCCGTCCCTTTCCCTGTCGCATTGACGCAGCTTGCCACAAAATGTGCTTTGTCGCTTATCAAAATGGTGACACTGACGTCAGTCGTGGAAGGGAAGGAAACAGGACCACAGAAAGAGGGTGTGTGTGTGAGTGTGGATTCAAAAGGCACGAAACTCGAGCTGAAGATGTAACGGAAATTTCACGTCAACCACATTGCCGTATGCCAATGTGATAGCAGTCGTAGGGTGGGGTCAAAGCACCCATACACTCAAAGAAAATATTTGGAATTCTTGGCTTGACAAAGTTTGTATTTTAAAAGTTCATAATATTTAATATTTATGATATTCAATTGCATAATTTATTTATGCAATTTAATAAAAAAGAAAGTAAAATCAAGAATCTAGGTTCAAACATTAATGTAACAAAATTTTCAATTTAAATGGCAAACACTTTTTTCAGTGCAAAAAATCTTGTAATAAGTATTTTGTGCTTCACCTACACAGAAATACTTATAATATTTAATTACATAATTTATATATGCAATATTATACATAGAATTTCCAATCAAGTTTCTAGGTTCGAACTTTGATGTAGGAGCATTTTTAATTGAAAGGGAAAACGCTTTTTTAATTGCAAAAAATGTAATAATTTGTATGTTATGCTACACCCAAGAATATTCGAGAATTGCATAAATTTGGGCAAGGTGCTTAGAACCTTGTTTTTCTGCAAGTGTAGGGCAATGACGATAGCACAAGTCGATGGGTAGGGCCCCATGTACATATGTATGTATATTTATGACGCCAACTGTCAAGCACACAAACCGCATGTGTGTGTGTGTGTGTGTGTGTGTGTGTGTGTGTTGGTACCTTGGCAAGTAGTGCACATGAATGGGCAGCTCGTTTCGGCATTGGGCTGGGTGCTGGGTTGTGGCAAGCGGTGCCAATGGACGCTGGCGACTGCGAGCGCGCCGCTGGCGCTGAAAACGTGGCCGCTGCTGTTGCCGCTGACGTTGGCTGTGCGTCGGCAGCAACGTCTGCTGCAGCTTAAAGTCGCGATAGTGATTGGCGACCTCGTGCTGGTAGCGCTCCGGTCGAAAGCATTTCATGTTGTAGATGCGTCTCAGGCTGAGACGCGGCACAAACTTATCGCCGACACGCAGTGGCATTCCCACAACTGACAGATCGGACATCAGATATATAGTATATATAACACTATTTATACTCTGTATAGAAATTGAATCGAGCGCGATTGAACCGTTTGGGTGCAGCCAACAAAGCAAACTACAGACTTGACATTGATGGCTTCTAAATTCAGCACAACTAATCATAGCCTCCAGCTGGGGGGGGCTTCTTGAAATTATGTACAAACATTTGTATAAACATTGATTGGTTACAACAAAAGGAAATCGGAGTTTTCTGTCTGGCAACGATTTGCGGTTATTTGTTATCACGTCAGTTCTCGATGCCGCGTTCACCCGGAAAGCCAAATTCCTTTGGTTCCCTTGAAAAAGCTCGACTAGTTGAATGCCCTACAACTTGTTGGTGACGAAAGTTAGCAAGGATTCCCAGGAAAAAGCTTAAAATCCAAGTGATCGATAATTATCGAATTAGGAAAAATGCAAGAATTATAAAAATAGTAGAAATACATTTCGATTCAACGCTAATTAGGCACAAATTGCTAGAACTGAGCTAGAAATCGATTTTTATCGATTTGGAATTGGATGCGGTTATCGAAATGCTTAAACACGATATGCGTCTAGCAACTTAGAAGCTACATAGTCAATTTAATTTGCTTGGTTCCTATAATAGTTGAAATCCTTTACATTTATGATTTACAAATCGATATTTATCAAAAAATAAAAGTTTACTTTTAGAGTGCGATAAAAAATGCAATCAAGTTTAAATTTTGAACAAAGAATAACTATTTTTTTTTTAAGTTTAGAAATCTGCTTTTGTACAACTTAAATATACCTGCTCAATTTGCATTAAACAGGGTACACAAAACAGTTGTTCTAGGGAGTACTCAGCATTGCCTTTGCCAAGAAATTAGTCGTTTTCATGTCGTTAACTATTGTAACTGGTACACATCCTGCATACTTCCAAATTCCCCCTCTCAATTTGACTATAGTTTCTGGGCCCCATTTGCATGTTGCTGTTGGCGCGTCAGCGACAATAAGCCAAACAATGTTATTCAAATGCAAAACAAATATTGTCAACAAATAACTGGTATATAAAAATAGTACAAAAAAAAAAAAAAAATGAAAACATATAACAAATAACATTTTTGGTTCACCCCGCACTTTGGGTGCGCTGTAAATCAACTTGCGCAACTGACGCGGGGCGAGAAGGAACATTCTGGCAATTCGAGAATTCAATTGGCCTCGACTTAATTGAGCTGCCAGCTGATAAGCATTGAATGAAATTTCCATTTGGCATTTCGAAAACAGTCTCTAATTACAATTTAAAGCCGATTTCCCACTTATGCATACACAATATATGTACGTATGTGTATGTGTACATAAAGAGCGTTGTGCGTGTTGCCTTGGGAATTCGTTTGGCTCTGGGTCAATATTTACATTAATATGCGTTCTGATAAGCTCCAATTATTAATGGATACTCACAGTTGTTAGGCGAAGAGCCTGAACTCGCTTTAGGGTAATTGTTAATTGTTTTTTGTGTCCAGTAAATTGTGTTAAAAATTGCCTATTTTGATTTAACAGCGAAACTTTGTATTTACAACTTGTTTCATTAACAGTACGCTCTGTTATGTTATGTTAAATACTAACAATCTTTTTTAAATTCTCAAATAAATTCTATATGTATCTACAGAAATGTTAAATTGTAATAGTTAAAAAAAAAACTATCAAATAGTTTACTGTTAAAAATAAATATAACTTGTATATATTCGAGTAACATGAATATTCCATAATCATTAACAGCGTCACTTAGCCTTAACAATAACAGCTTTCAATTAACAGCAACAGAGTCACTTTAACAGAAATAATTGAAGATTAAGGCAGAACACATCGTTTATACAGTATGTTCTATACGGAATTGTAGGGCAACTAATGCGATTGAATGATTAATTTAAAATTCTGATGATTCGAAGACATGCAATGCAATTTCTGAAACTTACCAGCTCAACAAAAATAAAAAAAAAACAAAACAGGCAAACAACAACAACAAATCAATTGGTGGAAAATAATGTGCTGACTGAGGGACGTCTATTGTTGAACTGTCGTTTTGTGAGTTTCGGTGGCAATTTGATAATCAATCAGCAGAGCAACCAGGTGTACCCACTATTCAGCACCCACCCACTTTCCACCCCAAAATCAGCACCGTTCTACTTTGTAGAAATTATATGAGTAATTGCCACAGACGACCCGTTAAAAAACTGAAAGCAATTTGTGCCGAGAAAGGGAAGGTGGAGGAGCGCTATTGTTATGGGGTAAATAGTTCTATAAAGGATGGATTGATTGACTGATTGATGATCAGTTTTTTACAATAGCTGCCTTACTGATACCACCCGAAATGATGGAAAACGGGGGGAGACATTTCTTCTTTAACATTCGCTCTGTTTAAAACGCATTTCCAAATGGTTAAAGAAGGTGTGAACAATATTTCTATATTTTTTGACTGATTGATGATCAGCTTTTTACAATAACTGCCTTACTGGTACCACCCGAAATTATGGAAAATGGGGGAGACATTTCTTGTTTACCATTTGTTCCGTTTTTTACTCATTTTCTCATCATAAAAAATATAATTAAACACATTTATGGTTAAAGAAGGTGTGAACCATATTTCTATATTTGCTTTTTTTTGCGTTTTTATCTGATCAGTTCTCGAAGTCTGAGGTTAAAAATAGAAGTGAGAAAATTTTATGTGCTTCGTGCAAATGGGTGGGTGGACAATTTGACGGAAAAACACTTGAGCCGGACAAAGCCGGATAATAACTGCCAGCAGCTTATTAAATTTCTCAAGTATTTCAAACTCTTGTGCACAACAAAATCCCCAGGGAGTCGTCTGTGCGGGTCTCTCTGTCTGTGTGTGTGTGTGCGTCGCAGTACCCAGTTTAAGTAATTGCCGTGTTTATTTGCTTGCAAAGACTTAGCAAACAAGTCGGCGGTCAGCGGGCGAAGGGAGGGAGAACTGCAACCTACAAAAATAAAAAAAAAACAAACACACACACACGCACACCTACGTGCATATTTCTAGTTGCGCCCGAATGTAGGCAAGCGGCCACTTAAAAGGCCTTAAAACTATGCAGACAATTAAAAACAACCGTTAGAAAAAAAAAGTTGTCAAGGCGCGGGCACAAAAAGCAACAGAGCAAATACGAAAAAAGACGAGCGCAAACGAAAGAGAAAGAGAGACTTTCGTTAAATGCCACTGAAAGCTGAGCTTATATGTGTGTGTGTGTGTGTGTGTGTGTGAGTGCGAGTATTTGGCATGCATACGTGAGCCTTTCCCTTTCACACGCTTGCATTCCATTATGGGCAAATACAATCACAATCAGCAAAATTTTTTTTTTTTGCTCCACTTTGACCCAAAAGCCGACGTGTATTCGTTGTTGTTGTTGTTGCCGCCGTATGTCTCTGTGACACACTTATTATGCCTTATCTCCAACACAAACACACACACGCACACACACACATACAAAGCTCGCAGTGCGCACTTAATATACATATGTGTATGTAAATGTATAATAAATATACATATATTTATTTCATTTTTCACTTGTATGGTCAATAAACTGCTGCCGCTACGCAGGAATCAGCAACAACAACAACATTAACAAATACGAACACACCTACAACAACGAAAACAACAACAACAATGAAAGCGCACACAAATACATCAACAGGAAATTGAGCATAAAATGCTCAATGATTGCCATTGAATAATGCAGTTAAATTCATCATTTTGAAATTTAAAAAGAAATAAGAGTATAGAAAACAGCAAAAACAAACGAAAAAATAAACCGTATTGATTGCTTACCAAGCAAATAAATGTACCGCTAATGTTAAACTCTTTTTGTCGTTGTTCAACACAACAGCTGCTCCTATTCGTGTGCTCCTGTCTCTCTTTCCTTGTGTGTGTGTGTGTGTGTAAGTGTGTGTGTGGTTGTGTGTGGTTGTGCGTCTCTCTGTCTACCTTTTTCACTCTCTCTCCTTGTTGGCAGTTAAAACTGTCCGTTTTTTTTTATTTATTTATTTTTATCACGTTTTTATAGCCACCATTATACACAAAGTAAACAATATAGTTTTTTAAAAATTAATATTTTTTGTCTTTTTTTGCAATAAATCTCCCGTTAAATGCGTTTCGTTTCGTTTGATTGCCACGCTTGATTGTTTCGTTTCGTTTGGTTTTGTTATTTGATATTTGCCTTTTTTCGATAATCGATACACTTGCAGGTTTTATGCAAATCGATTACTGACAGCACGTCTTGAATTGTACTCTTACCGCTACACAGCGAATGCAACAAGCTGCTGTCATAAGGCGATAAATTGCGGCAGCAGGCAAATACGAAAAGTGCGCAAAGTGTGTTAAAAATGTTAAGTTGAATTGAAAAAAACAAAGTGAAGAGCGTAGCTTTAGCACTTTACGCTTTTCAATTCCGTTTTTTCTAAATTAATTTAAATTGTGCACTATATAAAACTATCGAGAGTTAAACACCAATTTGAGTTCTGTTACTTCTATCGATATTTTGAGCAATGTGAGCTAGTTTGGCGGCTCATGAACCTATCGCTGAATAAGAAGTTCAACTATTGTTTATATGCCAAGAAATTCGTTTGTTGTACAGGTCTTACATTCAAAAAAATATTTTATTTTAATATATATCCTCATTTACTTAAATAAATATATTTTTAATTTTTGCGAAATATCGATTTTAGTTTGCTTGTGGCAAATAATTATTCCGCTGCTGGAACTAGTTCAGCACGGCGCACATACACAACACTGTTGTTTTATTAAGCCGCATTTTATTTATGCAGACAAATTTCTCCAAATAAAAAATGAGAAACTGAGTTGGCTTGTGTAATTGTGTATAAATAAAATAAAAAACAAAAAAAAAAAAAAAACTGCTCCAGTGCGTTGTGCACAGTAACTAGCAACTGAAGCAGCAGCAACGAAAATCAGAAGAAACGCCGGCAACAACAAATACCGCAATGACATCCGCCAAGGATTTAATTAAAATTGATATAGTAAGTGAATAACGAAAAGTGAATGACCAAAAAAAAACCTAATGCAACGCGATCTTGCCAGGAATGGGGCATGGAGCGCTTGGTGCGCGCCCAACAGGTCGTCGAGGTGCGGCCGTACGACATCGAATCGTGGTCGGTGATGCTCCGGGAGGCGCAGACCCGCCCCATTCACGAGGTGCGCAGCCTGTACGAGTCCCTGGTGAATGTGTTCCCGACGACGGCCCGCTACTGGAAGCTCTACATCGAGATGGAGATGCGCAGCCGGTACTTTGAGCGGGTCGAGAAGCTATTTCAGCGCTGTCTGGTCAAGATTCTCAACATCGATCTGTGGAAGCTCTACTTAACCTACGTGAAGGAGACCAAAGCTGGCCTCAGCACGCACAAGTACGCTCCTGTCACTGTTATCCCTAAAATTATAATACTTTCATACGCTTCACTTCGACAGAGAGAAGATGGCGCAGGCGTATGATTTTGCGCTGGAAAAGATCGGCATGGATTTGCATTCGTTTAGCATTTGGCAGGATTATATATATTTTCTGCGTGGCGTCGAAGCGGTTGGCAACTATGCGGAGAATCAGAAAATCACCGCTGTGCGCCGTGTCTACCAGAAGGCTGTGGTCACGCCCATTGTGGGCATCGAACAGCTGTGGAAGGATTATATTGCCTTTGAGCAGAACATCAATCCGATAATATCGGAGAAAATGAGTCTGGAGCGGTCCAAGTGCGTTTTTAGATCAATATAATTCCACATATTCAAATTCGATAATCTTTAATCCCGTAGGGATTATATGAATGCGCGTCGCGTGGCCAAGGAACTGGAGTATCATACGAAGGGACTCAATCGCAATTTGCCCGCGGTGCCGCCAACGCTCACCAAGGAGGAGACCAAACAGGTGGAGCTGTGGAAGCGTTTCATCACCTACGAGAAATCGAATCCGTTGCGCACCGAGGATACGGCCCTGGTCACCCGGCGTGTCATGTTCGCGACAGAACAATGTCTGCTCGTTTTGACCCATCATCCGGCCGTGTGGCATCAGGCGTCACAGTTTCTGGACACCAGTGCACGCGTTCTCACCGAGAAAGGCGTGCGTAGTCGTATTCAAATCAAAGCCAAAAGAAATCCAACAACAGCTGCCGCAATTTGTCGCATTGTTGCAAATAGAAATGCCAGCAAAACACACAAAAATTTCTGTCTCTTGTTGTTTTTTGCCACATTTGAAGTGTCGCCCCTTGGGTAATGCGGCACGTGGCACGTGCCATGTGCCACCAAATTCGCACCCACTTGCCGCGTTGCCCTTGGCACTGGCCGCACGCGTTTTACTCCTGCCACCAAAAAAAAAAAAATACAAATGAAACAAAATATTGAATTTAACACTGAAATTAATTTTCATATTTCTTTATGCAGGATGTGCAGGCAGCCAAAATCTTTGCAGACGAATGCGCCAACATTTTGGAGCGCTCCATCAACGGTGTCCTCAATCGGAATGCGCTTCTCTATTTCGCCTACGCGGACTTCGAGGAGGGCCGCCTCAAGTACGAGAAGGTCCACAGCATGTACAACAAACTGCTGACGCTGCCAGACATTGATCCCACCCTGGTAAGCTATCAAAAATCAGACGGAATTTTGTATACAATTTAGGCTAAATCAGTGTCTTATATATCCTACATATATGTGATTATATAAAGTTTGTTCACGTTCTCATAAAATGCATATAGAAAAAGATGGGGGGAAAATCGTAAAATGGATTCAGTATAATAAACAATATAAACAATATTCTTTATAAAGTTCACTTGAGAACACATTAAATATATTAGAAAAATAGCTGATGATTATTAGTCTATAATTAGATTATAGAAAAAAAGCTATAAAAAATCAGCTGAAATGCGAGTGTATGTTTCTAAAATTTTGTTTAGCTAAATCATTATATTATATTCATCAAATATGTGATATAGTTCCCCCACAATCCAAAAAAAAAGATGGAGGGAAAATAGTAGAATTGATCCACATTTGAAAAAGTAACTGAAAATTGTACTTGTAAACAACTGTATTAATTATAATATTTTAGAAAAAATATAAAAAATGCATGACTATAGAAAACAACAATATGATTGCAATATATGTAACTACAAGTATTTTGTTAATTAATTTGGAAATTTACTTCTCAGATTCTGTTCCGATTTTCTAATAAATTAGTATAAACTTAACATTTTCAATTTTAACAATTTTAATAAGAAAAGTAAAAATGTATAAATTGTAAGTAGCAAGAATAAAATAAATTCATAGAACATAAAAAAACCAATCAGAAAATGAATTTATCAAACTTTTTAAATTAAATATTTGTTATAAAAAGTTCCCCATACTATAACCTAAACAATTGCAATTTAAAAAATATGATAAAAGTTAAAATTCGAAAATTGTAAATAGCAAGAATAAAATAATATTTAAAGTATTTTCTAAATAAAATATTTGTTATAAAAGCAGAGGAAAGTTAAATTAAATTTTAGCTTGCCATAGTTGATCAAGTACAAGTTCCATATAATGTTTTATATGTTATATATTATTTCTGATATTAATTCTCATTAAATTGTTTCATTTATTTAATTAATTTTATCCAGGTTTATGTGCAGTACATGAAGTTCGCTCGTCGCGCCGAGGGCATTAAATCGGCCCGTGGCATTTTTAAGAAGGCGCGCGAGGATGTTCGCTCCCGTTATCACATCTTTGTGGCGGCCGCTCTGATGGAGTATTACTGTTCCAAGGACAAGGAGATCGCATTTCGCATATTCGAACTGGGCCTCAAGCGCTTCGGCGGCAGTCCCGAGTACGTCATGTGCTACATTGACTACCTCTCCCATCTGAACGAGGACAACAACACGCGCGTCCTCTTCGAGCGCGTCCTCAGCTCCGGCGGCCTCTCCCCGCACAAGAGCGTCGAGGTCTGGAATCGCTTCCTCGAATTCGAGTCCAACATCGGCGACTTGTCCAGCATTGTCAAGGTCGAGCGAAGGCGCAGTGCGGTCTTCGAAAATGTGAGTACCCCTAATTCTCTTTTCACACGAACTTTCTGTATACGCTTTTGGGTTTGCTTTTTCGATTGTAGTTGTCTTAATAAGTACAAAAAAAACAACAGTAAAACTTTTTCTGAGCAAGTCAAATATTGTCTCAAAAATCATGACAAAGTTGACAATAATTTTGACATGTAAACCTCTCGGATCACGATTTGTCATGTAGATTGATTCTACATTTAAAATATTTACATTATTGAAAATAAAATTTTCTTGAACTTTTTGGTCAAAATATATATTTTCGAAAAAAAAAAATTTTCAAAATTTGGAATTGCGAATTTCTATTTTTAATCGATTGTATATGTCACAATTAGTATAAAAAACAACATTAAACCCGATTCTAGGGTGTCAAATTTTTGATAAAAAATCATGACAAAAATTTTGACATGTAAAGCTCACGGATTCATAGCTCCCAAACTTCAAACTCTCATAACTTTGTCAAAACCAAACTGATTTTCATGTTTGATGGCATTTTTTTCATCATTTATCATGTAGTTTGATTCTGTATTTCGGATTTATTCATTTTTCAAAATAATTTCTTTTCGATATTTTTTGACAAAGATCACCTACTCCCCCCTTGTATATTTTGGAAAAAATGTTTTTTTCAAAATTTAGAATCTTAAATGTTTATTTTTATTCAATTGTGGTTGTCTTAATTAGCATAAAAAACAACATTGAAACCTATTCTGAGGGGGTCAAATTTTTGGTCAAAAATCATGTCAAAATTGACAACAATTTTGACATGTAAAGCTCTCGGATCCATAGCTCCCAATATTTCAAATTCCCATAACTTTGTCAAAACTAAACCGTTTGAAGGCATTTTGATCATGGTTTGTCATCTAAATTGATTCTGTGTTTAAAATTTATTCATTTGTCCAAAAATCTTTTTTCGATTTTTTTTGAAAAAAATCACTCTTGTATATTTTGGAAAACAATTTGATTTTTTTTTTGGCGTGTCCGCTTAATTCAGTTTACATTAAAATATATGCATTATATATAATAAATATTTAAAAAAAATTTTTTATAGAAAAACAATATTTCAATATTATTTCAAAATTGTTTTCGATTCGCAGCTCAAAGAGTACGAGGGAAAGGAAACGGCGCAGCTGGTGGATCGGTACAAGTTCCTGGATCTGTATCCCTGCACCAGCACCGAACTGAAGTCCATTGGCTACGCCGAGGTGAAGTTGCAACCATGAAAATGCAGAAAAATAAAATACGCAACTAATTTTTATTGTATTTCACAGAATGTGGGCATCATATTGAACAAGGTGAGCGCCGGCGGGGGCAGCGGCAGCGGGACGGCCAGTCACAGCAACGCGGAGGCCGAGGCGGATGGGGAGGCGACACAGCCGCTGCCACGTCCGGATTTCGCACAGATGATACCGTTCAAGCCGCGCTCCTGCGCACATCCGGGCGCCCATCCGCTGGCCGGCGGCGTCTTCCCACAGCCGCCGGCGCTGGCCGCGCTCTGCGCCGCGTTGCCGCCGCCAAACAGTTTTCGCGGCCCGTTCGTCAGCGTCGAGCTGCTCTTCGACATCTTCATGCGACTCAATTTGCCGGAGTGTAAGTGCATATATCAAGCATATATTATAGCGCGTCTTAATGAAATACTTATATAATTGTACTCTGGTAAAACAAAAATTATGTACCTATTTTCAAGAGAAGAAAAATGTTTTCAAAATTTAGAAACACCAATTTATAGATTTAATCGATTGTTGTCGAAAATCATGTCAAAAATTTAGAAATGTTAGGCTTTCGGATTCATAGCTCCCATATTCCCATAATGTTGTACTATGTACCTAATTTCAAAAAGAAAAATGTTTTCAAAATTTAGAAACACCAATTTATAGATTTAACCGATTGTGTTTGCCTTAAATAGTATAAAAAAAAAAATTTTCTTGTCAATCATGTAAAAAATTTAGAAATGTAAGGCTCTCGGATTTATAGATCCCATATTTCAAATTCCCATAATTTTGTTAAAAACGAACCAATTTCTTTTATGATATAATTATGTTTTCAAAATTTAGAAACACTAATTTATATTTTGAATCGATTGTGTTTGCCTAAAATAGTATAAAAAAACAAATTTTCTTGTCAAATATCATGTAAAAATTTTAAATTATAATTCATAGCTCCCACATTTCAAATTCCCATAATTTTGTTAAAAATGAATCAATTTCTTTTATGATTCTACATTTCAAATACTTTATGGAAAATTAAAATTTTTTTTCTTCATATACAGCTGCGCCTCAGCCGAATGGGGACAACGATCTGACGCCGAAGATCTTCGATCTGGCCAAGTCGGTGCACTGGATTGTCGATACCAGCACGTATACGGGCGTACAGCACAGCGTTACGGCGATGCCGTCGCGTCGACGTCGCTTGCTGCCCGGCGGCGACGATAGCGACGATGAGCTGCAGACGACGGCCCCGCCCACCAACGATATCTACCGCCTGCGCCAGCTGAAGCGTTTCGCCAAGTCCAATTGATTCAATGAGCAATTAATTCTTTTAAATAGCAAATTTTTTTTTATACATGAATTTTACAATTTCTCTCTTCAATTTTAAGTACAACAATAGTCGGTACTGCATTAAGATTTAAAAAGAAACAATATACAACACAAGAAACATGCAATGTTTGTTTTTACTCAATTTAATTCAAATTCAATTTTAGATTTCAAAAAATTTCAAAATTTCGAATGATTTTCTTTCGCAAATATGTATATGTTTATATTTGAATGAATTTCTTTCTCTTAGACAGTAAAATTTTATTGTTTTTAAAACGTTTACGAATGTCGCTAGAATGTTAATATGCAGCCAGTAAAACGTTTACGAAAGCCGCCAGTGAAACGTTCACGAATCACGAGGCAGAAACTTTACCGAATCAGGTGAGTAAAATAATTGATGTATGAATTTAGGATATAATATAATTTGTCTAAACAAATATTAAATATTTCCCCTCTCCCATTCTTGAGATATAGAATATAATAAAGACAATATATATATAAATTACAAATATTTTTTGAGTAAAATCGAGTACACAAAAGTATAATAAATGAAATAATGTGAATAATGTATTGATTTTGTTTTGCGAGTGAATACAAATGAATAAACATATGAATAAATGAGTAAAAAAACAACTAAAAACAAAGTAAAATGTAAAACTAAAATTGCACTAAAATCAAATAAAATTCTAGCTGTAACTAAATGTGAAATTGATCGAATTCTTTTCTATACAGAAACACAATTTTTTTTTAATAATATAATCCAAATACTGTCCGTCTAAGATGGCATGGACTACATCATCAATCACTCAGTAAGTTTGTCAATCAGTTATCAATCCTATCAGTCAGCCAATCACTAAACAAATAAATCACCAATCAGTAACTGAGTCAACGAATTAAATAGTCAATCAATCAATCGTTTAGTCAATTAGTCAGTCAATCAAACATCAATCAATCATCAAAACAGTCAAACATCAATCAATCATCAAAACAGTCATCGAAACAGTGTTTTAGTCAATCACTGTCACTGTGTTTTATTCAATTAATCAATTCATTAAAGAGTCAATCAATCAATTTCGTAAAGTTTCAATCAGTCAGTCAATCAACCAGCCACTTAGCCTATTATATATCAGTTATTTAGTCATGTAATTAAAGATTTAGTGAATCAATCAGTGTGCCAATCAGTCAGTCAATTAGTGGATCCATCAATCAGTCAGTTAATCAGTCAATCAATCAATCAGTCAGTCAGTCAATTAATCAATTAGTCAGCCAATTAGTTATTTAGTCGAGTCATTAAAGATTTAATGAATCAATCAACAGTGAGTGAATCAATCAGTGTGTCAATCAGACAGTTAATCAGTCAATCAATCAATCAGTCAGTCAGTCAAATAATCAATTAGTCAGTCAATTAGTTATTTAGTCAAGTCATTAAAGATTCAATGAACAATCAGTGGGTCGATCAATCAGTCAGTCAGTCAATCAATCAATCAGATTTAAGTATTTAAATTGTGATGCACACATGGCCAATTGGATGTGGAATATGGCTATGATTGATGACCCCCCCCCCGCTGTTATTGTTTCCCCCCCTCGGAGGCGGTGCAGCGCTTGCGATGCTTGTAGAGTCCGGCGTATTGGGCGAACCGGGCGCCGCAGTTGGCGCAGCCGTACCGCTTCTCGCCGCGATGGAGATTGAGGTGGGCGTAGTAGCCGCTGCCGACGACAAAGGCGCGTGCGCAGTACGGACAGACCTTGTCCCGGATGTTGAGATGGGCGCGCAGATGCCGATCCCGCTCGTGGGCCGTATAGAAGGCCTTCTCGCAGCGGGTGCACGGATAATCGCGCTGTTCCCTGTGCCGCTTGACGTGCTGATTCAGCTTGCTGGCGTTCACAAATCCCCGGGCGCAGTGCTCGCACACGTACGGCAGCTCCTTGGTGTGGCTGCGCTGATGCACCCGCAGCGAGGTCGAGTTGAAGAACCTCTTCGGACAGTCGCCGCAGGCGTGCGTCCGCTGGCCGAGATGCCGGCGCAGGTGCGCCTGGAGGCTGGTGCGCAGCGAGAATTTCATCGCGCAAATGTGGCAGATGTGCTCGCCGGACGGAGGACGACGAGCTCCCGGCTGCTGCGGCCCCTCCTCGGGGAGAGGGGGAGGGTGAACGTTGCGCTGATGGCGCAGAAAATCGCTGCGACGCCGAAAGCTGGCCGGGCACTGGCCACACCCGAACGGGCTCACGTGCAGCTCCAGAAACTGCAGCGGACGATAATATTCGTAGTCCGGCTGAAAGCCGAGATCCCCGCGCTTGAGGGCCGCCAGCCGGGCGGACTTGCACTGTCTGTACTGGCAGCGGAACTCGATGAGGCGGCTCTTCAGCCGCTCCACGCTGATCTGGAGATTGCACTCCTCCTGCAGGCGGGTGCACAGCGACTCCAGCTGGCGGAGGCGCTGCTTGCGCTTGGTGTAGTCCGGATGATCGGTGCACCAGAGCTGCTCGTAGCTCTGGTAGATTTGGATGATCTTCAGGTTGCTGTCCCGCTGCTGCAGCGTCTTCTGCAGCGTCGAACTGATCGGGACGACATCGTCCAGGAAACTGAACGCCGCGTAGAAGCCCCAGCGTGTGCCCTGCCCGGCGCCCGCCACGGCGAGCGCCTCCCGCTCCCGCTCCCGCCGATAGTATTTGATGTAGTCCGTCAGTTTGCGGTGCAGCGATTGCCAGCTGAAGCGGGCCACGCCTCCGGCCGCTTGGCTGGCGTTCAGCTGGGCGGCGATGGTGTGCCAGGATTGACGGCGCTGCCGCCGTCCGTTGTAGTCCAGGTGATTCGGATCCCAGAGATTCGGCTGCGCCCGGTAGAGCGCGATGAGGCGATGGGTCAGCTCCAGGCTGAGGCGGGTGCGCAGCGGCCGACGGAGGCTGTGCTCCGAATTGGAGCTCAGCTCGGTGAGCGGCTCCTCCTCGGAGGCACTCTCCTCCTCCGGATCCGGATCCTCCTCCTGCTGCTCCTCCTCCTCCACCTGCTCCATTTGCATGAGGCTCAACAGCTCACCGACCGTTGGCTCCTTTGCCGGCTGCAGTTGCTCCGGCTCCACTCCGAGCTGTTTCGGCACCGGCTGCACTTCCCGCTGCATTTCCAGCTGCTGCTCCGGCTCCAAATCCACTTGCTGCTCCACCTGCTGCACTTGCTCCGGCTCCATTTCCAGCTGTTCCGGCTCTAAGCCCAATTGCTGCACTTGCTCCGGCTCCGGCTCCGGCTCCGGCTCCACTCCCAGCTCCTGCTCCTGCTCCTGCTCCTCATCCATGCCATTCTCTATCAGCGTCATCAGCTCACCCACCGTTGCCTCCGTCTGCTCCACGCCCAGTTCCTTAACCGGTTCCCGTTCCCGTTCCCGTTCCCCCAGAGTTTTCTGCTCCTCGCAGCTGCTCTCGACGTGCGCCCGATGCCCGACCAGATTCTCGAAGATCTTGCCGCATCCGGCGCACACATACGGATCGATGTGCTTGTGCAGAAACTCCATTTCCGCATAGTGCTCGAACCCGGCCACGAACTCCGCCTGTTTGCCCTCCACGACGCTGTGCAGATACCGAATCTTCTCCAGCCGATAGCGTTTCCGGAGCGACTGCAGCCGGCGCTGCATCGCCAGCCCGGACATCCGTATGCCGCACATGCGCAGCGCCAGCTGGAGACCCCGATGCGCCTCGTGGCGGGCGCGCAACGTTTCGGCGCATCGGAGCCGCTTGTGGGCGTTGTGCCACAAGATCGGATAGTGCTCGTAGAACTCGATCAGCCTGCGATTCTCGCGGGAGTAGTGCTCCTGGCGTTTCAGCAGCGACTGCTGGGCGCACAGGAAGCGCAGCTGATCGTAGTGCACGAACTTGATCGACTCCTCCAGCTCGCCCTCGGCGGCGATCCGGTCGCGCTGCTTGAGGAACCGCTGGCACAGCGTCGAGATCCGGATGCGCACGTCCGTCACCGTGAAACGGCGGCCGCAGTAGGCGCTCCACGCGTCCGTGATCTGGCGCCACGACTCCCGGCCCCGGTCCACGTCCCGGAACTCCGGATGCGACTGGTCCCAGAGACGCGGCTGCGCCTCGTACAGCTCGATCAGATGCTGGACGTGCTGCGTGCTCAGCTTCGGCGCCTCCACAGCGGGCAGGGCGGCCTACGAAAAGGAGGGAAGACGGGGGGGAACGGATAAATAATCGGTTCAATAAGCTAAGTATTTCTTAAGTTATTCAAAGTCACATCAAAATTGTAAGAAACAAAAATTATTCATATTTAAACATCCGAGCTTTGGCAAGAAAACTAAAAGTTGAAATCGATATTTATCGATATTAATCGATATTTATCGAAAAATTACAAACTGGCTCTGCACACTGATTAGGAAAATCTTAGATGAGAATGCACCATATTTGGCGCCTCTAGCTCTTAAAGTCTCCGAAAACCAAAAGTTTAAATCGATATTTATCGATATTAATCGATATTTATCGAAAAATTATAAACTGGCTCTGCACACTGATTACGAAAATCTAGGTGGGTCTGATAAATAATTTGATACGTATATTAATCTATCCTGCAAGTATTTTTAAAATTATTCAAAATGATATCAAAATATAAACAAAAAATATTCATATTCAATTATTTGCGTCTGCTTTAAACGATGAGAATGCACCATATTTGGCGCCTCTTGCTCTTAAAATCTCCGAGATATGGCACGAAAACCAAAAGTTGAAATCGATATTTATCGAACAATTATAAACTGGCTCTGCATACCGATTAGGAAAATTAAGAGTAGTCAGTAATAGACGGATAATTAATCGGATAAATAAAATAATCCATCCACCAAGTATTTCTTCTAGCTCTTATAGTCACCGAAAAGAATACCAAAAGTTGAAATCGATATTTATCAAAAAAATAATAAGCTTGTTCTGCATATTTTTTAGTAGAATCTAAAGTGATCAAAAATGTATCAAAAATATATATACTTTATGGGGTCGGAGATGCCTCCTGCCTTCTGCCTGTTACATACATAAAACCAATATACCCTATTTAAGCCATTTTCAGTGGGTTCAGGGTAAAAAATATACGAATTTACATATTTTGCAAGTATTTCAAAAATTTTTAAAAATTATTTTAAAATTTTTTACGAGATCTTTAAAAGAGGTTTGCAGTAAATTTGTCTGCACAACTTTATGGAAAGTTATAAAAATATTTTAATAAAACTAATATACTCTTTTCACTTTGTGAACGTGCATTAAATAGTTTTTTTATCACTGAGAATATCGGGCAGTCGCAAATTTCTATGGCAACATTTTTGTTTGTTTAAATTATTTCAGCTTTCCTTTTGTTGTTTGCAAACGATTTTTTTTTTTTGCTCTTTGCTGTTATTAATATACAGCTAAAAACATCTTCGATCCCATAAGATATATACATATCATTTATATATAAAATACATATTCATTAATTATGTTCAAATAATTTGTTATTTTTTTGTCGGGCTTTTTAAGTTTTGTAAATGAATTTAAAATATTATTTTTGTTCACCATTTATTGAATTTGCTTTTTTTTATTTTTAAAAAGTTTTTTATTTTAATATATATTTTTCACCTCCCTTTTCGTATTTTTTATCTTTCTTCTTTCTTCAACATTTGTTCGCTCTAATTTATTGCGGTGTATTTTAAATTATAAAAGTGTTTTTTAATCACGCTCGGACGGACAGACGCACACGCATCTTTTAGACCTTCATCTTAGTTTAGTTTTTAATTAACTGTTTTACAGTCTTTTTCTTCTATTTTTGTTTTTGTGAGTTTTTTTTATGAATTCTTTGGAATTTTTATTTAGGTAAGCGTTTTTTCTTTACAGTACACTGAGAGAAAAGTGAATATATATCAGAAGTGCTTGAATTGAAAGAAGAACAACTTGTTTATTGTGAAAATTCATTGTAATAAATATTTTGTAATTAGTTTAAAAACCTTTAATAAAATTATTTCTATTAATTTTTAAGCAATTCAAGAAAACTTTAATTAAGAACATTTTTAAGCATGCAAAATATTGTAATATGTGTTTTGTGCTTAATTCAAGTACTCTTTATTATTTATACAAATTTCTATGTACATTAATTATTTATAAATATTTTAATATATTAGCTAGAAAACTTGAACTGAATATTTTTGTATGTCTGAAAATTTTGGAAATAAGAATTAAGTTTTAATTTGTGCAGTATTTTATTTTATTATATATACTATTTATTTATAATTATTATTGTAAATTCATTTGAGCGTTTCGTTGCTTTAAATATTATTTATCATTTATTTATAACTGCTTTTTAATATTTTGAAAATTTTAACTGAAAAATTGTCTTTTTTATGTATGCAAATTCTTAAATAGGAATTTTTGTTTTGAATTTCAAAAGTTTTAATTTATGCAAAATTTTAGTCAATTATATATGCTATTTATTTATAATTATTATTGTAAATAGTTTTAGAATACTGAATATTTATTTATGGTGAATAAATGTGATGTATGAATGATGTATGCTAAATAATATATATTATTTATTTATAAATATTTTAATATTTTAGCTTGAAAACTAGACCTGAAAAAGTTCAATTTTTTTATTCTGTGTTAAATTTTCTTTATATAAATAAATATGTAAATACGATGTATGAATGATGTATGTATGATGTATCTATTAAATAATATATATTATTTATTTATAAATATTTTTAATATTTTAGCTTGAAAACTTGACCACAAATTTGAATTTATGCAATAATTTTTTTGTATATAAACAAGTATGTAAATGTGATGTATGCATGATGCATGTATGATGTATGTATTAAATAATATATATATAAATATTTTCAATACTTTAGCTTGAAAACTTGACCACAAGTTTCAATTTATGAAATTCTATAAATAAGTAAATGATGTATGCATGATGTATGTATGATGTATCACTCACATTGCTATCGAACTTGATGTTGTCGTTCAGCTGTTGGATTGTTTCCCTCATTTGGGGGGCGTGGCTGGGCTGGGTGTCGAGGGCGTTCAGCTGTTGGACCAGTTGCTGCTTCAGTTCGTTCACCTCCCCCCCGCTCGACTCCTCCGCCAGCACCTCCAGCATCAGCTCATCGACAGACGGCTGCTGCTGCTGCTGCCAGTCCGGATGCCACAATTTCATATGCTCGGCGAACTCATCGAGGGCACAGAAAGTCCGCTCCTCGCACAGCTCGCACTCGACGCCGTAAAGTTCGCCGGCGCAGTTCCACGCGTAAACGGCGCCGCAGCGACGTCGCAGCTCCTCCTCCTGCCCGGGCGCATCCATTGGCCCCATTTCGGGCGCCCAATTATTATTACTGTTGTTGTTGTTGCTTTTATTTACACTGTCACTTTTTAAACCGCTTCAAATTCGTCGCACTTGTTAAAGAAAACACACAGAGAAAAACAAAAAAAAAAACAACAACAGGCAGCGAACTTTTTTTTTTGCGACTGCGCAGCTTCTTGGCTTCTGACGTTGTGAAAAGTGACCAAGAGCCAAGACAAGAGTTGAGGCAATGTTGCGGGCCAACAAACCCGTTGCGACCATCTTACAAATACACACACACACACACACACACACACACACACATGCACACATGCCATTCTTTGTCGCTTGGTTTTTTTGTTGCCCGTTTTGCTTTGCGTTTTCTCTTTGCTTGTGTCTGTGTGTATATCTGTCTCTCTTCCTCTCTCTCTCTCTCTGTGTGTGTGTGTCTGGGCAACAGGTAAGGGTAAAAGAAATAACATGTGTTTCTTAACGCAGCGGCCCAACTAAGCGCTACCCTGCAGCAATTATACTTTAATAATTTTCATTTAGGAAAATTAAATTTCTTAAACAAAAATTGATACATTTACAATTTAATTTTTTTCATTTCAAAAATGCCTTTATTTTCAACTTACCAATAAATTGGAATTTTTCTACTGTAAAAATAATACTCATTAACTTAAAATATCCAAAATTTAATTTGTTTTTTTTTTTATGAAATTTCAATTTTTACAAAATGGAAACAATGTTTTTTATATAAAAACTATCATAACTTTTTAAGCAACTAAACACCTGCACTCGCGTAGAACCAATGTACACTATTGCAATTGTTACAGGGTATCAATAAAAAAACGTAAACATGACAACGCAACAGCTGAGAAACGGGGCTCAAAACAATTGAAGCCACTTTGCGTCTGCGCGCACGGCTCACACGTGAGTGTCAAAGTGTGTGTGTGTGCCTTGGGAATCGGAGCAGCTATTTACATTTACACACATTAACAATATTCATTGTTGCTGTCGCTGCTGCCTTGGCCAATTCTTTAAAGCTAAGCGCGCTCTGCTTCTTACTGCTCTTGTCTTATTTTCGAAATGTCATTGGCTTCGGACCAGGGCTGCAATGCAATACATTTGTTCTGTTTCGGTTCGAAGTAGGTATGCCAATTTCGATTTAGGCTGAGCGGTTCACAAGGGAACCAGTTAATAATAGTATGAAAAATCAACATAAAATTAACCAAGCAAAAATTTTATAATGTTATTTATATTTCAATTTAATAATAATTAAACCGGTTTTGGAACCAACCAAAATTTCAGTAGAAGCCGGCTTGAACCAAATATTCAGGCGACGCACTGCGTCTCACCAGGCAACAATATTTACTGCAGCCATGGGTCTAATTAAATAATTTTTTTTCATCATTTTGTATAAAAAAAGTGCTTAGTTCGCTGATTAGCATAGCTGTAGGTGCGTCTATCGATATACACACATACATACATACATGCATGTATGTAAGTACTTTTTGGCAATTCAAGTACTTTCGCTGTCTTCGTTTTGCTTTCTTATTTGGCCAAAGATATGCAAATAATTGCGCTAGAACTTTAGAAATTCAACAAGAAAAACATCATTGCGCCACTTAACAACAAGAGAAACATACATATTTTCGCTGGATTGTGACTGCAAAACACACAAGCTATTAATATATACAAAAATGTGTATGTAAATGTAATTAAATTTGGCATTCAACATAAAAGGAAAATGTATCGATACGGTTGCTAATTAGAATCGATAAGCCATTTGCGCATGAGCACGTGTGAGTGTGTGTGTGCAGGGAATGGTGAACGGTAACAAGTTTTTTTTATGTTTTTTTTTTTTGTGAATCTAAGCTATTGAGAAATATATAAAAGGTGCGGTAATAAAGCAAAAGTGCACAATCATTGTCGAGACATTCAGTGTCAAGCCCTGGTCAATTACAATGAGGACACTTCAACTATTAAAGTGGACAGGTACGTGTGCGCAGACACATGTCCATATACATGTGCGCGACTGTGTGTGTGTGTGTGTGTCTGCACAAGTGGAAATGGTAACCGGTAGACTTAACGAAACACTTAGCATTCTTGTGCCTGCTCTCTCTCTCTCTCTCTCTGTCGCTCTTTCGTCAACCAGTTGCGGACCCAGTTGCAATAATCTAATATGGCGATCGCAACTTTTTCAGTTGATTTCGGTCATGAGAAAGTTGTGTGCGCCCGAAAAAAGCAGAGCATGAATTTAATGCATGAGATAAACCAGTTTTGAATACCCCAGCGATCCAAATAAGGGCTTTGATTTTGCATTGGCCCCGTCACATCGTTATTACTATTATTATTACCATTGTTATCACCGGGGGCTGTGCTTAGGGCTACGAAAAACCAGGCCCCGAGACAAATTGCATGAAAATGAAAATTGTGCGCGCGTGCAGGGGTAATAAAATGCTTTGGGGCCAAACTGTGCGGAAAAACGGCAACAGGGCAAAACAATGGCAAAAAGATGGAAAAATAATGACACAAGGGCGACGCCGAATCAAGTCGACTTGTGGATGCCCTACGGGAATCTTGGAGGCACATTCATGTAAGTGAACTTTTAAAAATATTTACTTTTGAAAAATATTTATATACAAATTGTTTTATTCAAAATTTACTTTAAACAAAAGTTGATTTTTCTTTTCTTTGCTAAACTTTACTCTCTTGCATTATTAATAATTGCGGTGTCAGGCAGCATTTAAATGCCCATTTTAATAGCGTACATTCATTTGTATAAATGTTTGCACTGGCAAAAATTGGTGGTCGAAACATTTCGAATTACAATAGTTAAAGTAAAAACACTTTTAAGTAATTTTGTAAAAATTCTAAGAGGGAAACAAGTAATTCTAGCGACTTTTGAAGTCTGTGGATCGATAAATATCGATTTATATAATTTAAAGGTTTTTGGGTAAATGATAAATTTGCAATTTAAAACATTTTTAATAAATTCGCTTGCATATGTCGGGGCATATTTTCGCTCAGTGCATCGCTGCAGCAAAGTTTAAGGGAATATTCAGTGTAAGCGCAAGATAAAAACGACCCCAAGGGGAGCTTTGGCTGCAACTTTCGCGCTGTCAACTGAGTGCGAGTGTGTGTGTGTGAGTGTGTGTGTCCAAGTGTGTAAATAAACAAAACGCATATGCCAAACACACACACACACACACACACACACACACTCGCACACACTCGCACACTCACACACACTTGGTCTGTGGCCATGTTAAAAAGCAGGCAACAACAACAAATACTGCAGACTTGCCTGCCACGTCATTTACACACACAGACAGGTGCACACACACACACACACACACACACACGCACGTTGACTTTCCGCCATATTCACAGGAAAAGTTGATCCTTTGCAAAAAAGGCAACGGCTGCCGTCGCTCTGTTTCACTGCTGTCCCATTGTCCTCTCGTCCTTCGCATAGCGTCATATGTCTCATCAGAAATACGAACAAAACAAACATATTTAAAAACATGTGAATAACAAAAATATACCTTTAAAAAAATATATATATACATATATATGTTTGCATGCATTCACATTGCTGAAAAATTTATACACAAATTGTTTATGAAGTTAAACCGCAAACATTTCGCTGCGTTAAGTCGCCCGATTTCCAGCGACAGGAACTGCAAAAAAACAAAAAAAAAAAAACCAACTGAAATTCTGATACGATTATTTATGTGGTCTGACCTCCCACAATTCCCCCCCTCTTATTTTCTTTTTGTGTGCTCCGTTCACAAAGTGAACAGCAAGAAATTGTTATCTGCGGATAACTTGCGGACTTATTTCAGATGTGAGCTATATAATTATACTCGTTTACGTGGTGAAAAGAGCATATTGGGTTGCTGCAAAGTTACAAAAATCTAAATATGTTTAAAGTAACACACAATTTTTTTTAGTTTTTTTTCTGTTTTTGAGTATAAGACAGTCGGTTACATACGATTTAAGTGTTCCTGCTTGTTTTATAATAAAGTGGTGTTTTTTCAATAGTTTGCTTGTGCTCATAAAAGGTAAAGTTTTTCAAAAGAAAACTATATTTTTGGACGCTAAGTTCCTAAAAATAAATTACAAGTCTGTTAAACTATAAGATAAATTAGGTCTAGAATAATAGGGTGTCATAAAATTTTTAAATTATAGTTACTATTTAAAGTATAGAATATAGATATAAACTAAGATGAAAACTATCCATACTGGGTTTCGAACCTGGATATTCGACTCATTTTAAAATACCTCTGGGAATTAAAGTTTTTCACCTGTTTTCAGCAGTTCTTACACTGTGAACAGCGTATGGCGCAATCGGTCACGCTCGACTGCACTTCTTTTTTTTCTTAGTTTTTCCCCCACTTTTCAGTGGTTGCACGTTTTTGCACTTGTTTAAATTATAAACTTTGTTTTATTTTTGGTTCACTTTTGTTTTTGCCTTTTTGTCAAATCTTTGGGTTTCTTCTGCACTTGGCTCGGCCCCAGCTTACTCTGTAATTAGTCTTTGCCTAACTGATGACTCTGCTGCTTCCTCTTCTTCTTCTTCTTCTTCTTCTGGTTGCACACACAAAAATAAAGAGAGAGAAAAAACAAATGTGATTGACAAGCGGTTAGATGGTTAGCGACATCAACAACATGGATACAAAAACAAGTCTATAGAGCGGACACAGCTCGACTGCAACATACCCTGCATTATACAAAAATTGCCAGAGGGAATACAAAACTATCGGGGTACACAAAATTGTTTGACTTTTTGCCAAACAAATTTTTGGCTGGCAAATTTCACATTTTTGTATATGTTTCTTTATATACACTCACAAAAAATAAACAAAGAAATATATATATATATATATATATATATATATCTGTTAGGGTATTTAAACTTCGTTTAACCGAAAACGTTTTTTTTATTTGTTTTTGTGTGTGTGTGTTTGGTTTTTTTTTAATTTTGTTTCTCTTGGACATCAACCAAGAAGGCTTTTGGCCGCACAGCTCTGGTTGCCACAATATATGGCCGCACATTATTCAAAGGACTCGCGACTGTTGCTGTTGTTGTTGTTGTTGTTGTCGCACATTGCGCCTGGTAAAACAAGCGCGAAAACATAATGAGCATATAAATAGACAAACAATCACCGGCAAACAGGCAACAAGCAGCAACAACAGCGACAAACAACCGACAGCAGACAGCAGCAGCCCGCAGCAGCAGCATCAGCAGCAGCAGCAGCAGCAACAACAACAACTGTTACAACAACAACAAAGCTACCTTCAGGCGGCTCCTCTGCCCTTTGCCAAACCCTTCTGCACAGCGCGCAGCCAATTCACCACAGCTGCCAATTCACCACAATTGTGTTGAGTTTCGTTCGGCTTTTGCAGCCTGCTTCTTCGTGTCGTTTTCTTAGTTGGCAGGCAGCGCTGCTGCTGAACACATCATTTGTTTCGGCTCTGTAAATGATTGCCGCCCGCCTTTCTACTTATTTATTACGTACTTTACTTACGTTTAACAGCAATCATTTTGATTGCATTTTATGTATTAAAACAAAATCTTTAGATTTTAATACTCGAATTGAAGAGAGGCTTTCTTGGATCCATGTTGTAAAATGTTTGATTAAGCATTTCAAATGTATACATTATTTCAAATACAATTTTTAAAACAATGCCCTTACTTATTAAAAAAAAAAATTATCCCAAAATTTTGATTGCGTATTTTTGTATTCAATCGATTGTGTTTCTCATTATTCGTATTATAAATAACATCAAAAGCGATTCTGAGAAAAAAATTATCCCAAAATTTTGATTGGCGATATTGATTGATTGTATTCCTCATAACTTGTATAATAAATAACATGAAAAGCGATTCTGAGCAAATATTTTTTTTTTACAAAATTATGTCAAAATGTAAAAAAAAATTGACTTTCGAATTCAGAGCTCCCATATATCATGCTCTCATAACTTTGTCAAAACTTAAAAGGTTTTCATGTTTTAAGACATATTGTACATCGAAAAAGATTGTTGGCAAAAATCACTGCTCTTGATTTGTACATTTTTTTTAATATCACTTTTATTGATCCCGTTTGCTGTTGTTGTTAAAAGATTTACATAATGTAATTCGGATAGCAAATGTCGTTCGCATCCATCAATTTTCAATATCCGACAGGAACAATGCGAATATTTGCTAAATGTGTGTGTGTGTGTAAGTTAAATAAATTTAAGCAAAAGAGCAAAAAACAAATAAACTTTGAGCGTTTAAACAACAAATTTATGTGGGAGTTAAAATACAAAGAATGAAAAAAAAAATACAAATGGCAGACAATAGCAATTAAAATACACAAAGCCGCAGATAGACGAGATATGTGCTTCATATAGGAATAAAACTATTTATATGTGCTCTATAGATTTAAAGTTTGAATACACTTTATATCGGGTCTCCTGATTTTGTCAGCCAATTTGTAATATGTTAAGATTTCTACCTACTTAAAATTTTAAATATATTTGTTTTAATATTAAATTGAATTTTTTAAATTTATTTTCTTATTAAATAATTTAGTTTTTATAAAAGCGTATTGAAAGTTCGTTGCCAACCAATTTTAGATTCGAAGCTTTACTTTACTTTATTTTATTTGTGGCCACCTCCATTCGAGAGCTGTATGAATTTTTTTATCTTTATTATTTCTATTTTGTTTTTTGCTTTCGTTTCAATTCAGTTTTTCGATTTGTTGTTTCTGTGTTTTTGCCTTTTATTTTCAGCAGCCGTCGCGTTCATTGCAGCTGTAAATCGAATTTGGACACGCTTAGATAACTTTTAGATTTATTTATTTAACAATTTATACGGCAAGTCGGGCAATTTATTAGATATTTCTTTTAATTTTAAAGCGTTCGCTTACTGTTTGCATTGTTGCTTTAATCCCATTTAAGTGTTAAGCGATTTTCTAGATTTATGCGTTAAGCCGTTTATTTTATATTTTATTTAGGCTTTCAATTATGCAATATTTAAGATTTGTTGTGCTGAGAAATTGTTTTATGCAATTTATTATCCGAGGGATATTTTCTTGCTCGTATTTATGTTTACTTATTGCTGAAAAGAAAATTTTACAGAAATTATAAATATTTTTAATTAAGAACTTAATTAAAAATTTGCTTTTATATTAATCGCTTATAAGCTTTGTTTTAAACAATTTGATCAGAAGCGGGTAACTATTACCTTTAAAAATTCCTTGATAAATGAATCCTCGAAATCCCATAGATATGCAGATAAAAATCGTTGGGAAATTCACGCCTTGAAGTGAATTCTCATAAACGGTTTATTTAAGTAGTAAAAGTATTTTTTACAGTGAATATATTGAAAAGTAACTTCGAGTGTGCTTACTGCCTCTTACTGGAACGAAAAGCAAACGCGAAAGAGTGCCTGACTGGTAGATACCCTGTAGAATTTAAACTTTACAGCAAAAAAGCAGATAAAAAAACTTACCAAAAAATGTATAAGAACATTTTTAAGTTTATTTAAAACTAATACTTATCTAATAAACTTAAAATGATGAAAGTGAAGATATCGATATTTATCGATTTTGTAAAAAAAGCAGAAAAGAAAATTTAATAAAAAAAATGTTGAAAAACATTTTTAAGTTTATTTAAAACTGAACTAATCCAATAAACTGAAAATGATGAAAGTGAAGATATCGATATTTATCGATTTTGTAAAGAAAAAAAGGATAGATAGTTTTCGATAATTTTATAAAAATGTAATTTATAAATACATAAATTCACATATTTGCACTAAAATCAGCATACCCCACTTTCTTTTCTTGGCCATTTTCAATGGTGTTACAGGGTATTAAAATAGCACTTGACCATTTTATCTGTAACTGCACACGCTTGCGACAAGTGCGGCTCCCTTCTGCTCCATCTGCACCCACACTACGAATGCGCTTCCTGGCTGTGTCTTACATTTTCATTAAGTTGAAAATAACAACGAAAAGTTTCGTTTTCCGCTCTCCTTGGTTACTCCCCGTCCCCCCCTGCTGTGCCATACATAAACATTAGCTGGTGTTGTTGCAAGGATACATATTTTTTGATATGCCATGTCCAGCTGTGCAGTTCCTTTGCTCGCTACCTGCACACGACCCCCCCGTCCACCTTCCCCTTTCTTCCTTCGCCCCAGTTCGCTTTGGAGCGTAACGTGCAATTTTTATTGTTATAGCCGAACTTGGTACATGTCATGCTGCCTAGACACCGTTGTTAACTTTTGGTTGCTGTTGTGGCCGGCACCACGCCCACCATCTTGTATTTGCCGCCGCCCACCACTCAACACCTACCCGCGCGACACGCCCCCAAATGGAGGCCAGCCTTTGGGGCAATGTCCAGCTCTGCAGTTTTCCCAGTTTTTTTTTGTTTTCGCATTTGCAGTTTTTAGCCGCACAGCCTTTTAATGCCCTGTACCAATGTGAAAGTGCTTCAACAAGGGGTATGTTGCAGTTGTGCAAATTGTTTAAAACAGAGGCAGCTAACTTAACTGTATTGGAAATGTTGTTGTTTTTATGTCGATCGATAATTATGTTAAGATCAGTAAATAAATAAATATAAAATTTTTCAACTGGTAAAAATATGCTTAAAATTAATCTGCATTTTTTGTTAAGACAAATTACGCGATTTTTTTTATATGCTTATCTAAATTCACAATTAATTAATTAATTATGCATGTACCCTAAATTAAAAGCCATTATACAAAAAAAAAAAAACAAAATAAATAATAGCTATATCTATCATCTATAAACAAAAATACAAAAAAAAAAATGATTTTAGCTCTTTTTATCAGTTATATATATATTTACAGAAAATTTAAAAAAATTACTGAAATTAAATTACGAAAATATGCAAAATTGTAATATATGATTGTTAAAAAAAATTATACGATTTGTTTTACATATTTACCTAATTTTACAAATAATTAATTAATTATGTATGTATTTAAAGGCAAAAGCCATGATAAATAAAAAAAAAAACAATAGGTTATATTGCATATAGACAGATAAAAGGGTATTCTACCCTGTTTGTTGCCTCAACAATAAACAAAAAAAAAAAAGGAAAAAAAATAGATTTCAGCTCTATTTATTAGCCATAATAGATGATATTTCCATTCATTTATAGAAAATGTCAAAAATATACTGACAAAAGGTTCTTAACTTGAATGCAACAAACATAACTATTTTTTTTATAAGAAATAAACTTATTTTCATAGAGTATCGAGACAGCTAATTTACTATATATGTAACCAGATATAATCTCGTTTCGGTATTCATAAGAAGTTAATTTCTCAAGTTACTTTAAAACGAAAGCGAGTCTTTCATTTAAATAATAACAAATTTGTTGTTTGATAACTTTTATTTGAAATTATTTATTTTTCTAAGAAATTATGGAATGTGATTTGAGGATACAGGGTATCTCGAAGTGGGTTGCTTTCGCACACTTGTTCGTATTATTTTTTGAGCGTTAAAATGTTTGGCTGCCAAGTTTTTGTTTTTGCCGTCTCGTGACTATTGTAAAAGTATTTTTGGTCAAATTAAAAAACATTTTACAATTGCACGCGAGTGTGTGCACGAGTACGTGTGTGTGTGTGTGTGCATTTTGTGGCAACTTTCGCTGGTGACTTGGCAAAAAGTTTGCCATGTCTTGCGTCTGCCCAAAATGGCCAAAACGTTTGCACTTTACGTTAGCCAAAGACGCCCCAAGTTGCAGCCAGCTCTCAGTTCATTGCCAGTTATTGTTGTCGCCAATTGTTGTTGTTGTTGTTGCTGTTGTTGTTGTTGACTGTTTTGCCTAGTTGTTGCAACAAATTCTCTTTTACCACACACTAACAATTGGGCATTTTAGCTTGCGTGAAAAACTATCTCTAAAATCCAATTAAATGGAAATTCATTTAAATTAGCTTTTTCACATTTTATCTGATTTCTATTTTATAGAATTTTTTTTTGGTAGGGTATTTAAGCTTCGGCTCGTTTCTCTCTCACTTTTTAACTATTTTGTTCTATTTTCAACATTCTTGTTTTCTATTTTCTTATGCCACTTTTTGATAGTCAAAAGTTGGTGGTAACTTAAGTGCACTCGTCCTCATTTCTCCTTTCTCCTTTCTACTTTCTCCTGCCGCCTTCCGCCCCCTGAGGTGCTTGGGGCCAACGGCTTTGGTAATTAGTTAGCTACTAACTGTTGGGGTACTTGCGAGAGAGTTTTACGGCCGTTTCTAACGGCCAAGTTGACATTATTCGTGGCAAAAACGCTCAGACCAAACAGACTTAATAGGCCAACATCAAAGTCGTAATGCCCACAGGCACCAAAAACTAATGTAAAATTGAGAAACCCTCGACTGGAAATCTAGCAAAGTTATGATTATTTATATTCCAGTCCGTTGCACTTTTGCATTTTTTTTAGCTACTTTAGTTTGAGATACTTGCAAATAAACAAAACATTTAGTTTTAATTACTTTTTACTCATCTCAATTCATTTAAGCGAACATTTTTTTGTTTATTATTTAATGTGGGTTTTTTTTAAATAATACTTTAATTGGCCATCCAATGATTTATCTATAGAAGACTAATTACACAATCAGCTAGCAAAAACTATTTTAAAATTTTACTGCATTTTTTAAACGTTGGATTATCAAATTAATTATTATTAACCGTAAACGTATAGAAATTCGACTGTTTTAAATTGAGATAGTTTTTGTTTGTAAAAAGACAATTTAATGTATACTTAAATATTTTACTGCATTTTTTTTAATCGTTGGATTATTTAAAATATTTATTATTATTAACTGTTAACCTATCGAAACTCGAGTCAATTAAGTTGAGATAGTTTTTTTTTAAATATACTTAAATATTTTACTTCAACTCGTTGGATTAATTAGTGAATTATTTGTTTATTAAATTGAGATAGTTTTTTTTTTAAATAAAGTAAATTTTATATACACTTGAACTAAATTAAAAGTTTTTCTTTATATTAGTTAAAGTCAATTGAAATTTAAAATACATTTCGGGCAAAAATAATTCCCCGCATAAGCAAATTAAATGCGAATTTAGAATTTGCCAGAAATCAGAAATATTTTATGAGCTTACAAATTGCATCTAGGGGGGGGGGGGGGAAAGGGAATTTAATTTCAAAAAGGGCTTCTAATCGTTGTCATTGGATTTCCGGTCGATAATAAGAAATAATTCATTTGCTTCGACAATTTTGTAAACATTAGAAGCACTCGCCTCAGGTCAATCAAGCGCAGCAGGCAAAACACAGGATTCGGAAAGGGGGCGAGGGGAGGGGATTCGTGAGTGGTTGTTGAATTTTTGGGGTTAGGGAACGGAACTGAACGGAATTGAGAAGCACTTGAAATGCAGTCGCTGCAACAGCAGTGCGCACTTTATTAACGCAATTTCCGTTTCCGTTCGAGCCAAGTGGGTAACTCGACAAGGGATTACGGGTGCGGGAAACTGCGAGGGGGGGGGGATGGAGGTGGGTGGCAGGGACTTTGTCTCAGCCACAACTGTTGCCAGCGATAAGGCGCTGCGAGTAATAATCGTAATAATAAGCGTGACAAAATGGCGTCGAAACCGCACCATGGACTAAACACACTGTTTTTTTCGTAAAAAATTAAAATAAAGAAATTAATTAGTTTAGTTTATTTTTTTTTGATTATTCGAATCCAAAATAAGCGTTTAAAAAAGATAACTTTGGGGAGCTGAAAATAATATACGCCAAAGTATTATTTATGTTAAAAAATATTAAATTTACTAATTTACTCTCTGTTTTAAGTTTAAGTTATTCTTTTTTTTTTTTTAAATTAAAATCAATATATATATATCTTTTTTGTTTCGTAAAAATTTTTATATTTTATTACTTTTACTGGTTTTTTGTTATAATAAAATCAATAAAATATTTAGAATGGTGAAACTTAAATTTCTTTAGAATATTGTTTATTGCAAAACAAAAACTTATTTCAAACTGAACACACATTTTTAAACCGATACTTTGTATGAAAGTTGTTTGGTGCAATATAAATATTGATGTTTAATAAAAATATATAATATGACAAATATTTTATAAATATGTCTAAACAATATTTTACACAATTATGTTAATTTAGAAAAATTGTTTGTTAGATAAATATTGCTAACGCTCCATAGTGCATAGGACTGCCAAGAAATGTCGACATAATTGTCACGTCTTCGCTGGCTCTCTCTCTCGCTCGCGCTCTCTCCCTCTCTTTCTAACAGCATTTCCATTAGCATTTTCGTTATCGCTTTGGCAGTCACTTTTCCTGCTAATTGCTTCGCGCATTCCGTTTCAAATGTGTTGCCTACTTTTAGGCAACCGACAAAAATGTAAAATATTTACTTGCATTATCTAAAAAACTTGCATTTCATTTTTAAGCTAGCTAGCAATTGTAGACGGGCATATCAATACTTTTGATGCTCTAGAAACATGATTTTCAAAAATAAAATTTAGAAAAATTTGCGATCTTATTTGTGGAAATTTTGCTTATTCAAAAATTGTTACAGAAACAAATAATATAAATAATACGTTTTTTTTTTAAATTTAAATACAACCAAATTATTTTCAGTGTAGATGTTGTAATGAATTAATGTGGCCTTTCTTTTAGTTCACATCGTTTTAATAATTGTAATTAGTAAAACTTTTTTGAATAGAGTGTCATTGTAACTCATCTTCACACACGCACATACACTCACACACACACACATCAGTTCCAATTGCTGTGCATATTTTTTGGTAATTTGTGTTTTGTATTAAATGCTAAAACTTTTGTCATTAAGCCTTTTTAATAATGAGTTATATAGTAGTTAGATTACACACACAACCCATGCATGTGTCTGTATGTGTGTCTCACGTCAACACACACGCACACACACACACACTAACATTTGCTGTGCCGAAACTTTATTATTACAAAATTTTGTGGGCCGCAGCGCCTTTATTCTCCATTCTCTCCTTTCTCCCGTCTCTCTCCCTGTCCACTTTCCACTCGCTTGTCACCAGCATGTGCTCTCCATGGAAATTATATTTATTACATAATTATGCACAGGCCATGATAATGTCGGCCCAATTTACGATTTTTATGCCTTGTACCCATTTAAAAATTGTGTGTGCCAAAAAAAAACAAGTGAGAAGGCTCTAGTCGGGGCCGCCCGACTAGGAGATACCCTGAACCCTGCGATCTGGTTCTATAAACATTTCAGCTCGTTT
>SCDY01001270.1:0-50806 GCA_004143825.1 Drosophila micromelanica
CAAAATTGACAAAAATTTTGACATGTAAAGCTCTTGGATCCATAGTTCCCAAACTTCAAACTATCATAACTTTGTCAAAAGTGAACCGATTTTCACGTTGGAGGGCATTTTCTTCATGATTTGTCCTGCAAATTGATTCTGCATTTAAAATATTTGCATTATTGAAAATAAATTTTTTTTTTAAATTTTTGGTAAAAAACCATGTACTCCCCCCTTGTGAATTTTCGAAAAAAAAATTCTTTAAAGTTAAATAAATATAAATTTCCAACATCAAGAAAAATCAGAAAATACCTAAATTGTCAAACTTAATTCGTACTTGATATAAGTTCAATCTACCTGATTTTTATAATTTCAATCTCAGTGAGATATCAAGTGTGAACTGTAAGATTTCTACGTGATGTTTTCTCTCTGTGTATAAGTAGAGTCATCCTGTTATTACGTTTATTGTTTTGTCGCTGTGCAAGTTGTACGTGTTTACAACTCTCTCATTCGTAGGTCTGAAATAGTTCCCAGAGTAAAACGGCAATGTTTGTTTAGGGAAGGGGGGCCTCCCCGCCAAAGTTCTCACGCTTTGGGGTGCCCAGTTGGTCTTTGTCGCTACTCCAGTTTATTATTTGGCCAAACTGTTACTTGATGGCCGCGATAAGTTTTTAACATGTTGTTAAATCGTTTCGTTGCCAATTTGCATAATGTTTTCTGGGGGAGGCGTGGCGTCTATTGTAAATTTTACACCGCATTCATTTCGGTTTTATGCTCTGTCAAGTGCTTTTCCCTGGCTTCTGTAGGCTTTCAGCAGCAGATTTACGTGCAGATTAATGAATGTTTCTAATTCGACGGCTTATTTGCGGTTGGGCTCGTTAAGTTTTGATTTATCTCAAGTCTATTGTATTGTAAGTTTAACATGTGGTTTCGATAAGTTTCGTTGAATTTTTGGCTTTGTTAGTTTAATGAGAAACTTGGTAAACATATGTAAATATGTACAGGAAACAGATTGTTAGTGTGAATGAATGCTTTCGTTAAGTTTCGTTAAACATCCCCTGGCTCAATAAACTAAAAGTGAAGCTTAACGAATATTAAAATGGCGTATATTTGAGCCTGTTTTCAAAGTTTCGTCAACGTTCGTTAAGTTTCGTCAATTAAATTAGTGTAGAGCACATAAAGCAAAGCAAAGTTGTCTTTCGTCAAGTTGTTGCTGGCCTTTGGCTTAGCTCCTTTTTGAGTGCTATAATTTATTGCTTGCTGCTGTTTATGCGGCCTGACATTCCTTTTGGTATAATAAAAACCATCTACAGCACCACCGGCCCATCAATTTGAAAGAGTCTCAAAACGCTCTCACCCCAGTTAAAAGTTTTGCAAATGCAGCGCGTGCACAGCCCTGATTCGAAAAAGAAAGAAAAAACTTCATCTGCCTGGCACTTAAAGCGAATGCAACGGCAACGACAACGGCAACTGCTTTTTATACTCGTTCAAAAAATGAAAAGAGCATATTGGTTTTAAAGTTTGACAAGAAAGTGTTTCGACAATGGCGGAAATTCCCATATGTTAACTTCTCTTGTAAAAAAATTCGTAAATTGACAAACAATTTTTTTTAAAATTTATTTTGATTCTCTATTGTTTTTAAAATAGTTTTAACAGTTGTAGAAATAAAAAAAAAAAACAAAAACTATACATTATTTATACTTTTAAGAAAGTGTTTTGGCACTGTATATTTTAATCGTGTAATCGTGTTTTGATGAATTTTGTCACACAAAAGAGTTGTTTTATTTTAATGCTTGTTTCGTTTATTTTTTACACACTGCAAGAGTATCGCTCCGCCGGCTACACCCGTCTGCGACGTTCTTGTTTAATCTGCCTTAGTTTTAACATATTTTTGCATTTACGTCACATGAAATTACACTATGCGTGACATGCTTTTATGTCGCTGTGTGTGTGTGTGTGTGTTTGTGTGTGTGTGTGAACATAACCTCACCTAACCCAACGGCAGCCAGAAGATGCAAACTTCAACTTCAAAACAGCAGAAGCAGCAACAACAATACAAACAACAGCCACAGCGTTGACATATTTCCGCAATATGGCTGCAGGGCGAAGCAGCAGCACAAAAAGAGAGCGGGTGAGAGAGCGGGAGAGAGAGAGAGCAGTCTGTTGCACAATTAAGAATTTGTTATGCAAGTCTGTTGGTCTTCGAGTGCATTTGCTGCAGGCAGCTGCCCTGCGGCAATGTTAACCGTTGCATTATGTCCGTCCACTGCAGTTACGTTGGGGTAGGACCGCAAAACAAAACAAAGTGCAAGGGGAGTGCAGCAGCAAATCAAAGAAGAGAAGAAGAAAGAGAGAGCTTTCAAGCATGATTGACCAGCTGTAAGCGTAATTAATACAGTGCCTGTCAAAAATGTTTCTGGCATGCAAAGAAACAAAAGAATGTTTTTCTCTTTCGCTTTTAATACATTCTCATTGCCATGGTAAATGTGGTAGTGTTTTTGTGTGTGTGAAAGAAAACAAAAATCCATCAACAGCGAACTTAACGAAGCATTAAATTGCGTAATTTACTGCGCATTTAATTTCAAGTTGCGTTGCAAAAGAATGAAACACGAAAAAAAAAAGAAAAAGAAAACGCACTCAAAATAACTGAGCTTTACTAAGCTGAGCTTTTGATACGCTCAGACGCTTCACAGAGCTTCAAACCAGAAGCAGAAATACATACACAAATTTATGAAGGCGGCTCTTTTTTTTTTTTTAGTATAGAACATGGAAATGATGAGGTGTGAAGTGTGGGAGCGAGAGAGAGATAGTGTGGGGGGCAATGGTGGATAAGTTCTTACGGTCGCGTGGGTGCTCAGTCGTAAACTGAGCGCAAATCCGATTAACAGTATTCGAGCAAATTACGTATTTACCGTAATGCGTTCAAATGGTGGATCTTATTTGTCGTATTGCTGGCATACAAAAAAAAGGATAGCATTAGTTCACGTTAATACATATTAATATAGTATTTTAACGAATAAAAATATGTTTCATAATATTAATGCTCAATTCATTTGCGACATTCAGTTTGATGCATTAATTAAACAAAGTTTCTTTGTATTTTTATCAAGTAATTATAATCTGATTAATACTGAATAATTCATTGATAAATATAATTAATTTAAACAAAAAATACGGAAATATCTTAATCACTATATCTATATGTAGTCTCGATCATAACACTTCCGATTGCTTGCGTGGATAAAACTGGAAACAAATAATTTGGTTAATAGGTTTCTTATATTATATGCAGATCAAGCATTTATTTATTCTAATGAGTTATGTGTATAGTGATGACAAATGCACAAAACTATCGAATCGCCCTTCTATGCGATTTTCAAGAGCTTAAAGATTCGTGCTTCTTAATTTGCTTTTCAAACTCTTAGGCAGACAAACTCTCTTTAATATTGCATTATTTTTCTCTCTTTTACGTATTCAATTAATGATTGTTATCAAGTTAATCAGTAGTCAATAAATTATTAGTCACGATAGCTGACTATATTCTAGTTTATGTGTAATACATGACATATTCGCAGCTCTTTTCAGCCATAATTCATTCACGTGCAAGCGTCGCCTTCTTCTTCTTCTTCTTCTTCTGCTTCGTCTTATGTTTTTTTAAACCGCATACAAATCCCATTCCTTTCATTGTCATTGCCCGGTCTGATCGACAGGCTTTCACAGAGCGACCCGTAGACAAAAGCTAACTGAGACAAAAGGACGGCTGCAGCTGAATGCCGACCAGAAACACGGCAACAACAATCTTCACAGAGCACCGTAATACTTGTAGAGACCTACAAACCCACAACAACATACACATACATACATGTTTTTATATCCATAAGAAGTGCAGAACAAGCTGAGAACTTGCCGCTGTTTTTTTTGCCAAATCAAGTTTGAAAATGCGGCAGCCCGTTTTAAAGCTGGTTTCCGTCTCGCTGCCTCGTCCTCCTGCCACGACTTGTGCCCAGCCCCCATCCGCCTGCCCGCCTGTTGCCATCCCACTGCCTTCGCCCTTTTTTATACCCATTCAATAAGTGAATGAAGTATATTGGGTTTGTGTCCTGAAATTTGGAATCTATATATTATTAAATTTTTAAAATTATTTGACTTGGCAATTAAATGAATTCTAATTATCTCCATCGTTTTTAAAGCGAGCTGCATACAATTTTACAGACAAATTAATGATAAGCTTCTCTAAAGATCACAGAAATATTTTTTGGATACGCCCATTGTAGGCGTGGCAAATTGAGGAAAACATCCATATTCTAAAACTTTGTTGTTGTGATTTTTAAATTATCTTATATCGATACCTTCCCATAATCTACTGCTGTAAAAGAGTATTGCGCAGTCGGTTACAGCCGGCTGCCGAGTTCTTACTTGCTTTCGACTGCCGTCGAACCCGGCAACAGGGCGTTGGTTGTGGCCGCCTCTGCCTAAACCAACCTACGTTTGCTGCCGCCTGTTGTGGCTCTGGCCTTAGCTTTTGTGCTGCAAAATCTCAGCCATGGTGTTTGTTGTTGGTTTTTTTTTTATTTGTGCTCTACCCCTGGGTCCCCCCGCGTCCAATCCGCTCTGTCAATCCGTTCATCCGTTTGGTGCAGCGCTCTGTAATTAATTTGGCAGCTCCACGGCGCACACAACAGCAGAGCAAAGAGAATATTTAAGGCGGCATAATATCGAATTACCATTGACAGACGTGTCGACGAGCCGGCCAACGGCTCAACTCGTACAGGGTGTTCCATTTAAAGGACAGGTGAATGAGCAAAAAGGGCACACGATTTTCCAACTCCGAAGCTAAATAGAAACAAAATACATAGATAAGTCTGAGAACAGTAATTAACAATTTATAGTTATACAGGGTGTTTCACTAACCAAATTGGTTTAGAATAGGAACTGAAGCATTTGATTGAAAAGTGCTAATAAACAATCATCAATCAGAATCAATCAAAAGTAATTAGCAATAAAAAACAACCAGTAAAGTTTACTTAAAACAAAACTGACACTAGAAATGCTTTCTGTAATTACATGTACGAAAAAGGAAAACTATCAATCACAATCAATCAACAATCAATACAGGTAAAATGGCTGTTACATTAATTCTTAAAAGATACTGAAAAATGAATAGTTAATAGTTAATATTAGGAAGTGTTTGTACAGCTGTCCTAATCAACCATCAATCAGAATCAATCACCAAGTTGTCAAAGCGACAACAGGGTGTTTCAAGCATTTGTACCGGAATTGGAGTCAATAAACTTGTTTACAGATACAATCAATCAGCAGCAATTGTCAATCAAAGTAGACAAACAGCTCAAGATAAGATAAATTACTAAAGCTTTTGGATTAATCTGATTGTATAGGCTATAGGTAGGCTTGAAGAAAGCGTTTTACCAATTTCAACTAAAAGTGGACCTACGAATCGAACTGTGAACTAGATCGGATAGACAGTGTTGGGTATATTCATCATAATTCAATTAATTATAGTGAAACTGTTGACTTTGTAAGTTCAGCTGGTCAACCCTTCTTCTAGTTTTTTTTTTCTGTTCTTGCCTTTTATTGGCTTTGACTGACCCTTCGTTAAGTTTGCATTTTGCGTTGGCTCAACTTAATTAACTTGCCGTTGTTGTTGTTGTTGTTTCTGTTGCTGCCACAGCAGGCGGGGCTCAGCTTACAAACAAAACAGCAATGGAAAAAACGCCCATTTAATTAAATTTGCATGAGAAATAAACAAACACAAACACAAACAACATCATCAACAGCAACAGCAAATGGACATTGTCTGTCAAACTTTAAGGTGCTCAAGAGAGAGAGAGAGAGAGAGAGAGAGTGAGAGAGGGACGGGGTGAACAGGAAGAGTTGGACAGGTTTTGCTCCTGGCACCGTCGAAGGTGTGTTCTTGTTCGCTTAGCTCAAATCCCTGGCTAAACTTGTTGCTTCATTTAGTTTTAATAATGTGATAATACAATTTTAGAACACGTTAAAATGCCAGACAGATTTTGATTACAGCGCAATTAATTGTATACTTTATAAAAAGCCAATTTGTTTTAATGTTTAAAAAAATATATATATTTTGAGGCATATTTATAATGATTAAAGATTGATTAATCAGACCTAAATAGCATATTTAAATTATTGAATAGACTAATAATAAATAAAATAAAAAATGTATAAATAATTTTTTTTGAAAATTATATAATATATTTATGTATTTTTGATAAAGCTTTTTAAATTATTATTTTTTACTTTAAAAACAAATTTTAATTTTAAAATACATATATTAATTTCAACTCTTTAATTTGATTTATGTATGTCATTTTCGGCACTGCAAATCAATTTCCATTTCCACACCAAAAAAGCGCTTTTCATTAGATTGGTGGCTTATTGATTTAACCGTTGGATAGCGATTGTCCAACGCACCTGTCGTTCAAGTCAAATAACGGTCGAAAACTAAAACGGAAAGTCAATAAAGAAAGTACAGAAAAGTTGAAAAAATCGCGTAGATTTTGCAGCTCAACTGATATAATAGGGAAATTCCTTTAATACCCCGCGTTCATAACGTTCATAACAAGGCAAACAACTGACACACACACACACCGAAAGCAGGAAACCACATGAGCGGAAAATTGAAAAACTCTGGAAAAACACAACAGCAGAGAAAAATAAAAATTGTGACTGGCAAATGTAAAGTGAAAAGCATACAAAATGCTGGGCAATTGCGTCTGGACAGGGATAAGGATAAGGGGGAGGGGTAGATGTTAGGGGCTGTAGGTGAAATATACAGTGAAATGTTAGACAAAGTGGCAGCCACACACATAAGCACACACACACACACACGCACACACACACGCACACACATATGCAAAGCGCTTGTAAACTTATACTTTGAACAAACAGAAAAGCGAAGGCAGCAATAAAACAGGATTCGTCGCACACATGAAGACGCACAATTACATCTGTGTGTGCGTGTATGTGTATGTGTGTGTGTCAGGCTCCAAAGGATGTCCAAGGGGGTAAACTGGGGGCTGCTGACAACAATTGCAACCGCCGTGGCAACTGTGAAAACTGTGACAATGTGCAGTCGTGTGTGTAAACAATTGCAAACCGGTAGAAAAATCACAGACAGAACAAAAAACCGAACCTAACCTAAAAAAAAAAAATTAATATTAAAAGAAAAAGGGAATAAAAGAGTGAACTAAAAAGCCTACGAGACATGAGCGGACCACGGATTAAGCTTTTAACACAATATTAGAAGCGCTGAACAATGATAATATAAGAACAGTTAAATTGAAAGGACTAACAATATTTATTAATAAAAAATAATCACTTATTAATTAAGAAAATATTTTGTCTAACATTTTAGTATATACTTTTTTTTTAATATTGCAACGAAGAGTCGCCTTTCTATGCGATTTTCAAAAATTCAAGTGGTGCTTGCGAATTTTGATGATGAATAAAGGAGAATTACGTGAAAGAAAAATACATAAGAGTACATAAAAATAAATAATTATAAATAAATACAAAAAATATAAATAAATGATCTTGAGTTTCAATTAACGAACAAAGGCATAAATACCCCTTTCATTTTATCGATTCAGAAAAAAACCAGAATCCACTGGTTTTTAATAACTTTAATTTAATCTTTGACTACTTAATTGCACTAATATTAATCATCACCTTATCTTATGATCTCTTTCTTTCTTAATTTCTTTACAGGTGAGTAACAATGAAAATTTCCATCGAATATTTCGTGCGGCCTGAAAGTGAATAAAGAGCACGCAATAAAATCACATGGAAAATATAATCCGTGAATTATCAAAAAGAAACACAAAATAAATAAGCAAAAAAACAAAAAAATACATTCGCACATTTAACTGAGTCGTCGTCACCTTTATGGCTGGTAAACAAAATGCGAAATGCACAGCAGCAACAAATAGAGCAGCAACAAAAACAACAGCAAATTGAAGGTTAGCTTATAAATTTTATTTACTCATAAATTACATTTTTGCACTGCGTTTTCATTGAAACACAGCCAAAAGAATACAAAAAAAAAAAACAGAATAAAAAAATTAATTTTAAACAAATTAAATTTAATTGTTTAAATTGTTAGGCAATCTAGCAAAAAAAAAAAATAATTAAAATTTATAATTTATATATGTTATAGTTTCTAGCAACTAACTAAACAACCCTCGTGCCACTTTCGTTGATAAGCTCAAATGTAGCCCCACCAAATTAGCCTTAGCCTAGTTACGAAACGAGCAACACGGTTGGCGCAGTGTGACCGTATTCTAGGCGGCACCATACAAAACAGCTGTTTCTCACTTGAGTCTAACCTTAGCTAAAGCAGCAGCAACAACAACAACAATCAACTGCCGCAAAATGCTAAATCGACTCTGACCCACTAACATTATTTCGCTATGACGATGACGACAACTGCAACAACTTAGACAACAACAACAACAACTAAGCAAAGTGCATTTTGTCAGCAGGTGGATTTCTGGGGCCGGTTATACAATGTCACACTGTATAAAAAATATAAATACATTTATATATAGGGAGAGAGAGAGCGCGCGAAAAAATACAGATAGAGAATTATAGAGATTGAGAGCGACATTCAGTTGCCGGAAAGAGAATGACCCTGTTAGCCTATTACACGCTTTAAATTAGCTGCTAGTTATTACAGATCTCGTTTATACCCTGTAAATCTTATGCTTTTTAAAAATATTTTTTTTAAATAACACGCCTCTAAAAAGTGATATATTTTCTGTTTTATAAGAAGTTTTTCTATACTAAATAAGGAATATCATAAAATACTAATTGAAGAAATTTCAAAATATTTTATTTTAATAAAAAAATTAAGTAAAAAATATGTAGGGTATTTGCAAGTGCCCTAAAGCTTGCACTAGATACTGAATTGTTGTTATAAGCTATTGAATCACTTGGATTTAACATGATATAATTACTAACTATATAATTGACGACTAAACATTGTTAACTGAAAATATTATATAACAGTTATGCGATAGTTAATGATTATTTAAGCAGAGTGTATAATAAAAATCTGCATTATTGTGTAACTAAGATAAAATAATGATCAGTTGTAGATATTATTATCCATGCAAACAGCAATAAGCCAATAATTTTATAGTAAAATTATAGTATTCAAGAATATTTTAACTTTATTTATGAGAGCTCAAATGTTTACTTTAAATCATTTTAATTATTTTTATTTTTAAAACTTACATGCACAACCCTTTTACCTACTAACTGGTTACTCAATTTCCATTAATTTATTTACCATAATGTTATTTTCGGTCTCATTTTTGTTTTTTTACTCCTTTTTTTTGCGCTAAATGAAAAGTGAAAACTGTCAACGCATGAACTGGCAATTAGTCAGTGAAAGTGAAGCAAAAGCTTTTGCTCTCTACCTCTTCTTCTTCCTCCCACTCCTCGCCTCTTACAGCCCAATTTTCATTCGCTTATTTTCTGTTATTCGAATCGAAGCAATTAAATTGGCAAAACTCGCATAATAAGTGAAAAATTATGTGAAACATTTATCAATGTCAATTAACGAAGTCGTCCAGTTGAAACTGATTCATGATAAATCGGGTTAGCTCTTCATAATGTCTTGTTTGTTGAATCGGTATATTAATGGGTCCATGCATACTTTATTAAATTAAAATACAAAATTTGAATTATGTTTCTTGTTTGTTAAGTGTCAGATAACATTTTAAAACAGATTAAAAAGCTCTGGAATCAATAGCTCCCATATTTCAAATTACAACAACTTTTGTCAAAACTGAAACGATTTTCAGTTTTGATGGCATTTCGATCATCAATTATTATCTAGATTGATGGATCAATAGGTTCCATATGTCAAATTTCCATAACTTGGTCAAAACTGATCCGATTTTCACGTTCTAAGTCATTTTGTGTATGATTTATTATGTAGATTAATATATTTTTAAATATCTGGTTAAAAAATCCGATTAAAAAATTACAATGTAAAAAATATAAAAATAATTTCTGTTTTTAACCTTTCCTAGAAATTTATTTCAACACTCTTTTATTTAAAAATATAACAAAACTAAAACTAAATATAAAATAACTGAGTCAGCCACAAAACTAATGCCAAAAAAAGATGAAACAACATAATCAGAAATCTGAATCATGCGACATATCATAAACGCTATTTTGCAAAATAATATTCAGCAATAACAATTACAATAATATAAAATAAAATAAAAAAAAACAGTAACAACAAGCGGCAATCGAAATACACTTGAACGTGAGTGAAACAAAATTCATGACCCACTTTATAAAACGCTTTTTCTTTCATCCATGACCCACTTTATTATTTGTAGCAATGATTGAGCGCGCGCGAGAGCAAGCCAGAGAGAGAGAGAGAGAGAGAGAGAGAGAGAGAGAGAGAGAGAGAGAGAGAGAGAGAGAGAGAGAGAGAGAGAGAGCGCGCGAATTGAGCATATGTTTTATATACAGACAATTAGTTGCTAAAATGCAGGCTTACAACGACAACAATAACAGCAACAACAACAGCTGAGCAAATGAGGTGAGCCAGACGCAGTTGTGGGCGCTGCAGCGGGTGCCAGGGTGGGAAAGGATGCGGTGAGGTGAGGGGGGGATAGGCAGAGGCTGGCAAAACACAGCTGAGCGTCGAGCGCTCAGCGAAGCGGCTTAGTTAGCTCAGCTTTTTTAGTTAGGGGCCAGACAAGTGTCGAGTAAGTGTGTGTGTGCGTGTGTGTGTGTGTGTGTGCTTATGAATGTCAGTCAGTCGCTTGAAGTGGCAGACTGCTAAAAACCACTCGAAAAACCGCACAACAACTGAATTATGTGCATAAAAAAAAAGACAACAGCAACAAAATTTGCCATGGAGGTTAAGAGCAGGCTGTATAAGTATGATATAATGTGGTTTGAATTGATTAAAATACTATAATAATAATATCAATATAATATGATAATAATATAATACGTATAGAATGTATGTAAAGATAAATAAAGTTAAATAAAATATTTCAAATAATATTTATAGTATTATTTGTATTTATTATTATATTAACCAAATTTCATTCTCTTACATTTTGTTTTGAATGGTAATCCACTAAATTAGTCACCCGTAGAAATCGTAAAAACTACTCTTAGCAACAGTTATCAATCAATATTGACATTATACTGTACCTATTATCATACTCGTCATACAAATTCCAAGGAATTCGCAGAGGAAGCAGAAACATATAAATCAATCACAAATTTAAAAGTAAAATAAATTAAATTGAGCATGCATTTGAAAGAACATTTGAACACATCAAATATGTAGGATATTTGGTATATGGTTTCCATAAAAAATACGATATTTTTTTAACTTATTGAATTTTTCGGCATTTATTTTAAAATTCGATGAACTTTTCAAAATAAAACTATATGACTATAGCTTTCACAAAATCTATTTATCTAGCAGAAACGAAAATCAAAATATTCATTTAAAGAAATAGCAAACATTTTTGATATATTTTTGTATATTTTTTATATTATTATAAATATTATTTATACATAAATAACAACCATTTGTTTTTGCTTTTGATTGCCAAATTTAATGTTTCCGTTGTAATGTGAAAATAAATGAATATTAAAATTGCATTTCAGCCAAAGTGTAGAATTTTTGTAGCCACTGTCTTGTCAATGTTGTTGTTGTTGCTGCGGTTGACATTGTGGTCTTTACAGCCGTAGTTGTTGCTGTTGTTGTTGTTTGTCATGTTGCTGTTGTCGTTTCTGTTGCATTCTGCTCATTTTATATTACATTTTTATGGCGCTTGTCAGCGTGTGCTTAAAATTGTTGTTGTTGTTGTTGTTGTTGTCGGCAATGTTGTTGCTACTCTCACTCGTTTGCAATTAATTGTGACTGGCAACATCGACAACATGTTTGTTTGCATTGGGGAAATTGCTTGCTGTCTGAAATCCCATCAGCAGCCAACGGCCATCAAATTGGATCATTTGTAACATGTTTAATTTCGCCTTAAAATTTCCAACTTGTGTGTGTGTGTGTGAGCTTTTCACTCTGTTTGCTTAGAGCTTTAAGCTTTGTTAGGTATCGATGTTACAACATTTTATTGACTTATCAATTAATTTGATCAATTAGAAGCACTTCTCGTAAAAAAAAGAAACTTTGCCATGCGTCACGATTCATCTCACAAAAGCCAGCAAAGGAAGTGAGAATAGAAGTGTTAATAGTATGTTAACAGATATAAAAATATAAAAAATACCAATAATATTTGAGACCGTTTTCAACTATTTTAGAAAATAATTAAAAAATTTATTTTATTTTTGAAAAACACATATGCCTGAAAAAAATTTTATGCATTTATATTTAACATTGAGCAAGATATTGAGATTCAACGATATTAATACTTTAACTGAAGCGGGTATAAACGAGTAAATATTCCAAGTTCCGCTAGCTTTAATAGATATTATTATAATATTGCCTTTTTCATTTCGCAAAACGATCATTAAAACACAAAAGCTCGCCTGTGATAGCAGCTCACGTTTTTATTTTTTCACAACCAAAGTCCAATTTCAGCATAATTTCCGTAGCACGTTGTAAAATATCTTTTGGGGAATTTCATTATGGGTCCCAAGTCTGGCTACCAAGTTACGTCCCAGCGGCGACTGCCTACAAGTCGAACATCACGTAGACCCAACCTAAATCACAAAAAATAGAAGAACAACAAAAAAAAAATACACACTAAATGCTTTAAGCTTTGTCCCAAGCAACAGCAGCGGCTTCTGTGGTGAAGAAAAAAAAGTATATGAAAAATTGCCGTCTTGTTTCATACGGTGCGTATGAGTAATTTCATGTTGACTGCACTGTTTACAGATTGCAAAGCTCTGACATCGCAATCATCATCATCACCATCGCCATCATCATCATTATTATTGCCGTAATCATTTTGTTTAACATTATCAATTTGTCTTATGAGCTCGCTTAGCTATTTGAGGTGAGAATTCTCCGTGCGCCATAATAATCTGTCTTAAATTTAATCTACAATTCGAGCACGTCTTTCTGTGTGATTCATGTGCCTCATCACAACCTCGTCTGACTTTGATTGTGATAGATAACGTTTAAAATTAAAAATAGAACTATTCAAAATTAGTTGCGTTAACTTTAGGTGCATTTTATTATTGTGCTTTTATTAGAAAGTCATTTATTTTATATAATTTAGCTCAGAAGCACATTAAGCGTTGAAGTGGCTTAAGTAAATTATTTGTCTGAAATCAAGATCAAAAGCTTTTTATTTTAATAGCTTATTTGAAGCTAAATGAAAAAATGTATTTTAATTTATTTTGATAATACGGTAATTATTAATTTCATTCGAAAAGAATAATTTTATGTATTTAAATTAAATCTATGAATTGAAATGAAAGCACATTAAAGCTCTCAGACAGTTGATTTTAAACCAAAATTATATGATTAAAATAAGAGTAAGCTTTAAGAGGTCATAAAAGTTAAAGAGAGGAAAGCATTTTAAAGCTTTTTAAACTTATCTTAAAGCTTAAATTTAAACATTTTAGTCATGTTTTAGTTTTATATAATTTATATTTTTTACTGCATTTTATTATGAGAAATGCATTTACAAAAATATATTCGTTGGCTTCATTCGGAAATTTGATCAGACTTCTGACTTTTTCCGATATCATTCGCAATTTCTCCCACCCTCAATTGGATACTTTCGCGCTCTTAACTGTCCATCAAGTATTTCTGCAGTCACTTTATGTGCATCTCAACTCAACTGCATCTCTTGAAAGACAACTCCGCATCAGCGAAGCGTTAAGAAAGTTCAGCTTTGCATTTATTTGTTTTTTGTTTTTTATTTGTAATATCTGTAGATTACCTGGGACCACCCTGAAGAGTAGCGCCCTTCTTGACTTCTTTTTTAATTACATTATATGCATAATAAAGGCCTCGACAGAGTCCCAAAGAGAATGCGACTGTAAATGCGAAGGCAGGCAAAAATAATTACAGAGACTGGACGCTCCGAGTTAGCGATGTAATCAGCATAAAGCGGAGCAGAACAGCAGTAAATAATTGTGATATAGACACAGACATACCCTTTAAATATACATGATATATCATATTCTCGACATATGAAAAAATGCTTTAAAAACAATTTTAAATTACAAAAATATACATTCAGTCAAGAAATATTATTTATTTAAAGTAAAATAAAGTTATTAAAAAATTGAATAAATATTAACTGTATTCCTAGAACTGCCCACTTTGTGCTTACTTTACAGGGTATTTAAAGAATCCACAAAAAATAAAAGTCAAGGAAGCAGCCACAGAGCGCTGAAACCAAAGTTGGAGGTGACGGGCAGTTGGCCAAAATAAAAAAGGGGCAAGAAAAAATTCTGAATGGCCGCCCTATGCAATGAGCGCGAAAATGAGTGACGTACAAGCACCTCGGCCCCGCGTCTCCCCTCCCCCACGGAGCGGATGGTTCCCTTGACAGGCGCAATAATTGTGCAGATTCTTCGGCGTTCTGTGTTTAACTTATATTTGTGAGGATTTTTTTTCTTCCTTTTTTTTTGCTCTGCCTGCTTTGACAGGGTGACACATTAATGTGCCAGCAAGCTATGATGATGATCATTATGATGATGATGATGGGCTTCTCTATGGCACACGGGGCGTATGATTGACGCGCTTAATTAAAGCAGCCAGCGAATGTAAAGCGCAGCGTTAATTAATTAAATTACAATTAATGCAGTTGTCTCTGGTGTTTTTTTTACCATGGTTGTTGTTGTTGTTGTTGTTGTCGTGCTTATCATTATTTGCACTCTGCCAGACCATAAATTGCTACCATATACTTATTTATATAAAGACATAATATATATATAATATATATGTGCTGTGCTATCGCATTGCTCACAGCGCCAATTTCACAACTTATCAATCGTAGGCTGTTCAAGGGGCCGCGATATTTATAGCCCGAACCGAACTGAGAACTTGAGAGAGTTTGGACAATCGCAAAGAGATTCGCTCGATTTCTCATCGAAAACAACTTTCGCCTTCAAAGCACGACAAACATTTGACAATGGGAAACGTTTGTTTGCTGAGACCTGATTCACCTGTAACTAAGTGCTTGTGATATTCATAAATTATTTAACTTAAATTCGCATTCAAAATCAAATTCCGAAAACTAATTTCTACAGTTTCAATTAAAGTTAGCTGAATAAGCAAAAATATGTGTTTAAAATAAAAAAAGACAAATGGATAATAATAACTTATAAACTATAATAGTAATTTTTGGATGTATATTAAATTAACATTTTTTATTTTGATAAAAGCACTCAAAATAATAATAATGTTTTCAGCGTTTTTCATCGCGTAAACAATTTGATCTTTTTAAAATTAAAGCAAAACTATGTTTAGATTTGATTTCTAATTTAATTTTTATTATATAATTTTTTTTTACCAAATTGTATAGTCAAAATAATACAAAATAAATATAAGCTGCATTTTCCACGCTCAGTTCAGAATGTCAGAGCCAATTAAAATATCCGATCCGTAAAAACGTCAAAATTATAAAGAAAAATACAAACAAATTTTTTAAGTGGTCCTTGCGAAAATAAAGCACAAATAATATGCCACACTTTGCGTACACAAAGTAAACAATTAATCACGTAACCAAAGTCATGCGAAAAATACAACAAATAAATATGTATATATAAATTTAAAGACAAAAAGCCGCCATGACAACGCCAGCAGCAACAAAAACAACGATAACAAATTTTAATGGCAATGATGACCACTTGAAGCCCATGCAAAAAGAATCGGGCTGTGGGCCGGGCTCAGTTTCTGGCCGAAACCAACGAGGAAGCATCCAAACAGAACTGACAACATTAATTTGACTCACGTTGCGGTGTCTGTGGCATGGGCGGAGGGTTGGCGAACGTTGCAAAACATTTTTTGGCTTTCTATTTTTTATTTTATTTATTTCTCATTTTCTTTGCATAATCCGAGCTAAACAGTCAGCGGGTGGGAAAATTGTTGCCTGGCAACACTGGCAAATTATTTCTTGATGATGGCTAATGCACAAACATTTTGCCCAAATTTATTTTCAAAGTATTTACGATTTACTAAGAATTCCCATTACCCCTATATGCGATTCTCCAGATGATAAATTAATTTGGTAAAATGAACGCAAACAACATTTATTTTGTGGGGCTGCTTTTAAATATTTTTTTAATGCTTCTTGTTAAGTGCTTATCAAATGTGCACATGATTTTAAAGCCAAATGTAAGCTTAAATAAAAAATTTGTAAGCAAATAACTATTTGAACACTGAAAACTTGTATTGGAGTCAGCAGAACTCGGAACTATTTTCCAGAGTTCGAATTTAAGATAGTTAAATTAAATATATAATATTTCTTATTTATATTATATTTTTAATTTATAATTTATGTTTACTTTTAGTGCACACAAAATAATAATAGTTATTTAAAATAACTTAATTGCATTTAGCCAGAACACAAACCAAAAATGCCAGCCTCTCTATACGATTCGCATAATGGTTATGAATTTGACAAAACCTGTCAGCGGATATCAGAGCTATCTAGAGTTCCAATTTAAGTTAGTTAATTAATCAATTTTTTAAATATTTAATTTATCTTTGTTGTTCACAAACTTTTTAAAGTACCATAATTGCATTTAGCCTGGACATGAACCAAAATACCAGCCTTTCTATGCGATACGCATAATGCTAATGAAAATGATAATGTAAACCTGTAATCGAGTCAGCGCAAAGAGCAGAGCTATTTTCTAGAATTCCAATTTAAGTTTATTAAATAGGCAATATTATATATTTATTTGACTTTTTATTTAATATTTTACTTTTGTTCTTTTCAAACTTTTTAAAGTAACTTAATTGCATTTAGCCACGACACAAACCGAAAATACCATCCTCTCTATGCGATTCGCATAATGCTAATGAAATTGATAATGTAAACCTGTAATCGAGTCAGCTCATTAGCTCGGAGCATTTGCATTTTTTTTGGGGCCAGACAGGCCGCAACTTAAAAGCTTAATGAAAACGAGAACTTTTCACTAATTCCGAGTTTATTTATTTTTTTTTTTGCTACTTTTGTAGGCTTAGCCCAGGTGACTTACCAGATCATTGGGCCTCAGGTACAGCAACAACAAACGGAGCAGCAGCCGCCGCAGCAGCAGCAGCAGCAACAGCAGTCACAAGCAGCAAGCACAGCAGCAACATTAACAACAGCAGCAACAGCTACAATAGCAACAGCAACAACAATTCAGTTTGCAATCTGCCGCGCTCATCGCCGGCCGCTGCGACCGCAGCCGTTACAATCCCAGCCAGCGGCGGCAGCGTGGTAACTGGCCCAAGTCCCGTACCCGCCCCGGTGGCGCAGCTGCAGCACGGATTGGCGCCCAGCACGCCGTTGCAGCGGGCGACGGCAGCGAGCGGAGGAGGCGCTGGCATTGCCGGCGCATTGGGAGTTGCAGGCGCCTCGCCCACACCAACGCCCACGCCCACGCCCACACACACACACACAAACACAAACCCGCCCGCAGCCGCACACAATCTGCTCAACCTGCAGCAACAGCAGCAACAACAACTACTCTACCAGCAGCAGCAGCATCAACAGCAGCAGCAGCAGCTCAACTCGCATCATAACAAGGCAACGGCGCATTTTGCAGCTGCGCTGCAGCGATCGGCCGCCATTATGAATGCGGTGGCATCGCCGATTCCAGCCAACTCAGCGACGCCGGGTCGCAAGATACGCCGCAAAACGGATACCAAAATTAATTTGGTAAGTGATACAAGTGCAAAACAACAAACGTTATTCGAATAAAAAGAAATGAAGAAAAAAACAATAACCAAAAATGCCATCAAAAATTAAAATCGGTTCAGTTTTCAGAAAGTTATATATAGAATTTGAAATATGGGACGTATAGTTCCAAAAACTTTACATATCAAATTTTTTGCAACAATTTGACTTGTCAGAATCGGATATGATGTTGTTTTTATACCATTTGTGACAAACTAAGTTAATTAAAAATAAAAATTCTAAATTTCAAATTATTAAAAAAAAATACTTTTTGGAAATGAATAAGGAAGTAAATGATTTTTTTATTAAAAAAAATAAAAAAAAATGTATTAAAAAATTAAAAATTTATAAAATTAAGATTAAAATGCCTTGAAACATGAAAATTGGTTCAGTTTTCCACAAGCTAAGGAAATTTGACCCGAGAACTTTACATATCAAAATTGTACTTAATTTTGGCATGATTTTTTACCAAACAGTTGACACCTGCAGAATCGGCTTTACTGTTGTTTTTTATACTATTTAATGCAACTACATCGATTAAACACACAAAATCAAAATTCTAAATTATTCTAAATTTTTTAAAACATATAAGAAAGTAATTGATTTTTTTAACCAAAAAAAAAACATAAAAAATTGTATTTTCAGAAATGAACATATTTTAAATGCACTAATCTAGAGGCAAAATCATAACATGAAAATCGGTTAAACTTTGAAAAAGCTATAGGAGTTTCTTATGAGACCTATGAATCCGAGAACTTTATATGTAAATTTTTTTATATTTAAGTTTGGCATGTTTTTCAATAAAAAAATGCTTATTTAAAATCTTTGCATACATTTCTTACAGCCCCAATCACAAATCAACAAGTGCAACAATGAGAAACGCCGACGTGAAATGGAAAATAATTATATTGAGCAGCTCTCAGAGTTTTTGCAGCTCAATAAACGTGGAGATATGACCTCAACAAAACCGGATAAAGCGGCAATATTAAATCAAGTGGTTCGAACGGTAAGTAAAAGCCAAAAACAAAAAAACAACCCTTTAAGCCAAACAACTGTCAACGAAGAAAAAGACAAAAACCCAAAAAGAAACTCATCAAATAAAAGTAATAAGCAAAATGTTGAACAAGTTGTCGTAGCACCCCCCGGCGGGAACTTTGGGTCTCTGCCTGGAATAACTAATGATCAATTAAGACAGAGACAAATCCCCAATGTAATTTCCATGCAGTTTTTCTATTTGGCAGCACTCGTGTTTCAATTAAAAAGCAATTATTTTCAAATTGAAAGCGTACCGAAAACAAAAAAAAAAAAAAACACAGATTAAAATAATAATACTACGCATAGAACGAGTATAAAAGCCACCAAAGGGCGGTTCCTAGTCGAAAGAGAGACTTTTCGACTGACGTAATTTTGGAATTTAATTAATATTTTTATTTAATTTACATAAATTTATTTATGTTTCCATTGACAGCGACACGCGGTGAGCTTCATTCCCGTCATGTTGTTTTAGGCTCTTTTGTGGCTCTGTGTTTTTTTAAGTATTTCTTTTATTGGTTTCAGGTAGCCTAAGCACTTTATTATGCAAATTATAAGCGCCACGCTTTGCCGAACTTCAAAAACAAAATTAAATAAAATGCGGCAACACAAAAACAACAAGAAACGAAAGAAAAAACTCAACAACAAACAAAGTACATAATATAAAATTTATTCAACTATTCAGCAAACGTGAAAACTAAACACAAGTTAATTAATTGCATTAGGGGTTACTACAGCTCTATTAGTGCCATATTAAGGGTATGCTCTATAAAAAAAAAAAACAACGCATAAATAATAAATAAATTGAGTTAAATGCATGGGCTGTTGATTTATGTCCAAGCTAATTTTTGGGCAGCGATAATCTAATTTGTATGACCACAGGGAGACAACTTAATAAATATATTTTAATAGTCAACCAATTTAGTATTGAGTCAAAATTGAACATAATAAATTATATTATATCATTTTTACCAAAAATTTTTAAGCTATGTAAAACTTGAAATGTTGTTTGTTATGAATCACTGTTTCGATAGAATCAGAATTAATATATATTTATATAAATATTTTTTTTTATAAAATATTTGACTTTTCTTTCAATTAAATTAGGGTTTAGCCATTGCTTTCCCTGTTGTGCTTTTATTGCAATTTCGCCTGGCTTGAGTGCGGCTTTTAAAAGTGCGGCAAGCAAAAGCTTTGTCAATTTGAATTGCCGATGCTGTCACTCAGCCGCAGCATCCTCTGCCGCTTCCGCTGCTGCTGCTAGCTTTGAGTGTGAGTGAAAAAATAAATATGTGTGAGTGCGAGTGTGTGTGAGTTGAGTGTGGAATACTAGCGCATGTGAATCGATCGCTTTTTATTTTTGCCAACACAAATTTCTTGTGCTCATTGTCAAACAGAATTTTAATTGCAGTGCGTGTCACGTGTGCTTTTTTAGAAGTTGCTCGAAAAAAAAAACAAATATAAACAGTACGTTCTTTCAGTTCAATAAAGTACACAAATTTAATAAAATTTAATTTTATTAATATATAATATTTTGCTAGCTTTGTGACACCTCATCCACTAGTTTATTATAATCCCGAAATTTGCAATTTTTCCAGACGCAGTTGATACTTACCCCCTTTTTTTTATTGTGCTCGGATCTGTTTCAGTTTTAGACTCGATTTTTTTCTTGTCGTGTTTGCTTTGCATCTGCGTTTTTTTTTAAAGCTCTCTCAAAATTCGCACATTACCTGATTCGATCAATTGAAACTACAGGCCAAAGCCCGCAAAGTAAAACACACACACACAAATAAACATATGTATAAAGAACAAAAAGACCAGACACGTTTTAGACATATTCGTCATTGCATGCTCCGCTTTGTGCTTTTGTTGTTGTTGTACATTTTATCATTTGACTGATATTTTCGGAGTGCCTTCACCCCGTTGCTTGAGCAACTTTTCCTGGTTGGCTGGCGCACAAACAAATGTACGCACACATACATACAATTATACTCACTGACACAGATGTGAGCTTCCTTCCAAACAATAAAATAAAAAAAAGAAGTAAAAGCTCGCTCTGCGCTCTCGAAATTGCATTGGCAGATCAACGAACTGCGTTCGCTTTTTGGCGATGACGTCGAACTTCGCAATTTCATATTTTGTTATTATTCGTGTGCAGCAGTAACAGCAGCAGCCCTCTCACACAAGGTGCAAAGGCAGTGTGTGATAACAAAACAAACACATGCACACACACACACGGACACAACACGCATACACTTCACACGTGAGCCGGTAAACAAACTGGCAGGAGAGCAACAACAGAGCAGAGTACAGCGTGAGAGCGCCAGAAAGAGAGCAATGCTTCGTCAGCTTTTGCCTTCTTTGTTGTTGTGAATTCGTGAATTTTTCGCCGTGTTTTCGGGTTTCTTCTTTTTTTGTTGTTTTTGTTTTTTTGTTTTGTACAATAACACAATTGCATCAAAAAATGTGTGTTTAGTATTTCGGCAACTTTGTGACAGTGCTGAGTGTGCGCAACGTTTCTGTGATTTTTAATTTGGTTTTTGCCCAGCATTTTCTACAGTGAGTAATTCTGTGCTGAAAATTAGGCAATTGAGTGCTTATAAATGTACATAAAAATTTAAAGAAAAATAATCAAAGCCTGTAAATTTTTGTAAATGAAAACAAAAACCGAAGAAGGTTCTCAAATTGATTGACCTTGAGATTGTGGAAATTGTGCAATTTGTGTGTGTCTGAACTACGTCTTAAAACTTTTCAAAGCCAACAATAAAATAAAAAGAAATTTTGTGTGAAGTGCGTTTTTTGTTGTTGTGCTTTTTTTTTATTGAATGTCTCTTGTTGAGCTTTGTTGTGCGTGCAGTCTCGCGTGTGTATGTGTGTGCGTGTGTTTTGCCTGTGTCAATGACTCAAAGCTCAAACGCGCGCGCAAATTTTGCGTGGCGGAGTAAAAATATAACACATGCTCACAAAAGAAATGAGATGAAATGCGGTTTATTGCACTTCATTGTGTAAACAAAATGAGCGAAAACGCCGACGCCATCAATGATGACCAGTTGCGAGCTTTCTTGCTCTTTTTCTAGTACTCTCGCCAAAAGCTTTACATCACGATCGTGAAACGAGCTGTAATAATTAATATGTATTGTATACTTTTGTTGTTGTATTCTGTGCCGTTTTGTTGTTGCTTATGTGTAAAACATAAAATGAGCACAAAATTTTGTGCTTGTCGAGAATTTACTTCCACATGGAAAAATATTTTGGATAAAGACGACGTTTCGATGTGAATGAAACAGGAATATTCTAAAATGAATTAAATGTTATTATATGTATAAATTAAGATCACACAGAAAATACCTACCCTTATAAAATATGATAAATATAAAAACGCCCTTAAAAAATTCAGTTCAACATTTATATATGGAAATTAATAATATTAAATTTAAAAGAGACATTAATTCAATAGTAAATGAATTTAACACTTTTTATAAAGAGTATTTTGCAACACTGATTTTAAAAAATTTCCCTTCTTCTTTTACAGTATCGTGATATTTGTGACAAAGGCCAAAGCCGTGATATATCCTCAACATCTACCAATAACAACAACAACTCCACAACAACGACCAATAATAACAACAACAATAATAATAATAATAATAATAATAATAATAATAATAACAACAACAATACAAACAACAATAACAACAACAACAGCCACAAACCACAAGCAACCTCAACGCGCTGCACTCGCTGTGCGACCGACAACTGCTCGATACACCCTGTGCAACAGGGTGAGGTATCATCCACAGAGCCACCGCTGCCGGAACCCTCGCTTCTAAACGGTCAGGTACCGGAAATATCGGCCTATTTCGAGGCACTCGAGCACTACATCAGCTCGGTGGGTTGGGTCCTGCTGCAGGTCACCGCTAACGGCATCATTGAGTCCTGCACGCAGAACATACGCGAACTGATCGGCTATGAGAAGCAGGAGCTCTTCCACCAGCCGCTCTGCAGGTACCTCTATGCGGGGGATCACGCCAAACTGGAGCCGATCATAAGCAACATGTACAGCAACAGCAGCAGCAGCGGCAGCGGCAGCAGCAGTGGAGGAGCAGCCGGTGGAGTTGGAGGAGCAGGTGGAGGTTGTTCAACTGGCGGCTGGGGTGATCTCGATGAGCTGAACAATGGCAACGCCTCACAGCACTCGGCTGGTTCCAATTCCAGTTCCAGTGCGCCTGGAATTGGTGGCGGCGTCGGTGGTGCTGCTGGCGGTGCAAACAAATCCAAGCGCAGCATTTCCACCAAGGTGCGCATGCTAGTCAAGGACACGCGACCGGCCACACAGACCTCCTCCAATTGCGATCCCATGGACCAGAAGCCGCTCAGGCAGTCCGGACACCAGGACAAGTATGAAGAGGTCGTCTTGATAGCGGCGCCAGTGAAGGGTGAGTCCAAGTATCCTCTTCAAAAGGGGGAAATGAAAAGGGAAAGAGTGGGAAATGAATTATAAAAATCAGGAAGAATTGTCAGAATTATTCAGAATTTATTTTTGGAATTTATAAATGTGAAAATTGAATGAATAACAAATTAATTAATAGTAATTCGTAACTAAATTCAAAATGCAGAAATTTCTAGAAAATATTTGCAATCAAAAATAGATGTTAAATATTTTTTAGTTTGTTTTTTTTAAGTTTTAAAAATGCAAATTATAAAAATATACATTTAAGAAAAAACTAAATTAGATCTGAAATGTTTTTTTTAGTTTTTTTTTAAGTTTTTAAGCAACAACAATAATAATAATAATAATAATATTAAATAAAAATATGTTAAATTATTCATCATTATTATTATTATTAATTATTCATTAACATTTTAACACACGAGGTTTGACCAGTTTTCTATAGAAACCGACGTTATTTTTTATTGTTGCGTGCTCGAAATTATAATATTAAAAAAGTATGAACATATTTAAAGAAAAAAAAAAACAACAAGGAGTTTATATTGAAAACAAGAGTTTTATTACAATATTTGTTTCGAAACAGGGATATTTCCAATATATTATACGTACATCTATTTTTGATACGTAGAAAATTCATAAATTTAAATATTAAACATGGCATGGCATACTACTAGAAATTGAAGTTTGTTTGAAACCAAACTAACCATAGAATATTAAAGTTGTCAGTTTTTGGGTGTTCTGATCTCGAAAACATTATTAACTGACTTTCCAAGACTAAACTGGTTAGAAGAGAATTTGTAAATAACAAAAGGCTAAAATTTAATAAAAAAAAACTACCTAAAATGTTCTTTGGTATGTTTTGCGTAAAAAAAACCCAAATATTTCTTGGCCACGGCTAATTCAAGTTTTTTTTTTCCTGTTCTCCTGCAGACGACGCCGATGCGAGCAGCTCGGTGCTGTGCCTGATCACACGGCCCGAGGACGAGTCGCCGCTGGAGATCAACATGCAGCAGCACGTCCATCAGCAGCCCATCGAGCAGATGACCTTCAAGCTGGACGGTTACGGTAAAATACTCAGCTTGGATGCGACCGCGCTGCGGGAGCCCTTCAAACAGCATCTGCAATCGTGGGTGGGTCGCCTATGGCAGGATCTCTGTCATCCGCACGATCTGAGCACGCTCAAGGCGCATCTGCGTGACATCAAAGACTCGACAGCGGTCCATTCGCCGGGCAGCTCCTCCTCCTCAACGGCTGCCGCCGCCGCACCACCGACCAGTGCCGGCTCCATATCGAATGTTATATCGCGTCCGTTTCGATTGCGGCTCGGCGCCCCGGATGTCTACGTGCACGTGAAGGCCAATTCGAGACTGTTCCTCAATCAGACGCCCGGCGAGAGCGACTTCATCATGTCCGTGCAGACGCTGCTCAACTCCGAGAACGACATGAACAGCAGCAATCTGGGATTGGGTCAGATGTGCGCCATGTCTCCGGGCGCCTCCCTGGCCAGCTCGCTGGTCAACACGCTCTCCATGGAGACGCTCGGCCACAGCAGCTCCTCATCCACATCCGCTGCGGCGGCGGCCACGTTGCTGCCCACCCATCTGCTGGGCGGACTCGTCGGCGGCGGCCAGCACAACAACAACAGCAGCAACAACAACAGCAGCAACAACAGCAGCAGCAGCAGCAACAACAACAACAACAGCAGCAGCAACAACAACACGCCCACCAATGTGGGCGGCCCGCTGATGAGCTCGGCGATCCTCAACGGGAGCGGCCTGCAGCAGCGTTTGGGCAGCGCCGCCAGCAGCTCGGCGGCGAATGCATCGGCGGCAACGCTGGTGAACGCGTTCAGCGCCTCGCCGGCGCCGGGCGAGCATTCGTTTTACGGCAGCGACGCGTTCGAATTTGACATTGTACATTCCTCGTTCGACATGGATCCCAGCGGAGGCGTTGGCGCCTGGACCGATTCCCGGCCGAATTCGCGCGCCTCTGTCGCGACGCCCGTCAGCACGCCCCGGCCGCCCTCCGGGCATGGCTTCAGTCCGGCCGTCTGTCCCTCGCCAGCGACCCCGTACCAATTGTCGTCGCACTCCGCGGCCAGTTTGCCCTCGCCGCAGTCGAACGCCAGCGCCGGCGCCGGCGGCAGCTACGGCTTCAATTTTCATTCGTACGAGCCGGCGGACACCAAGCCGGACAAGGAGACGCAACAGCAGCCTGGCAACAACAACAGTGGCAACAACAATCCGCTTTTAAGCGGCGCTCTGCCAAACGGCGTCGGCGGTTTGCTGCTCAGCCAACAACAACAACAACAGACGCCACCGCTGCAGGAATCCTCGGAGCGACTGCGTCATCTGCTGACCAAATCCCAGGCTGGCGGCCTAAGCGGCGGCGGCGGCCTGGGCGATGACGAAAAGGTGAGCTTACAATTTTCTATAATTTATTTGACACACGTCAACTCATTTCGAGTTTAGTTCACTGAACTAGTTTGTTTTTTTTATGATTAAAAAACTACACTAATTATTAATTACCAAATACTTTAATTAATCTCAGAAAAAAGAAATTTAACTATATAAGAAAATAGTATATTGGGTCTGTGCAATGTTCGTCTATATTTGTTTTTTTTTTCTGGCTGATCAAGCTAGAAAAAGTAGTTGGCTTAAAACTTGGCAATTCAATAAAAACGATATATCTTCCTCAGTTTTAAAGCTAGATTCAGAAAACTTTTGCAAATAGAATACTCCAGGCCTGTTCTAGAGATTACTCAAATATTTTTTTGGCAAATCGTGGAAATCTATTCATATTGAATAGATATAAAATCTAGCTAAACTCACTGAATATGGCAGACAGTTTTCGAATGAAATCCTCTAAAGATCGAGCCGGAAAATTTCTCACAATAATAATTCAGACTATTTCAAGCTGTTATTCATTGTTGTACTTGTTCCATGAACTTTTGTTTTTGTTTGTTTGTTTTTTTTATTAATATAAATTTGTTTAAGTAAAATACTAATTTAAATTGGTATATTAAAGTATTTAAACATGAGCTAATAAATAAAAAATAAAAAAAATTTGTTTTGTAAATTAAATGAATATAACAAAAAAAGCTTATCAGTTCTGTTGAAGGAACATTTTAAAACCCAGTTTATTGAACAAGTTCTTCTAGAAAAGGAATCAATTAAATATGTCATAAATTAACACAATAGTGTTGTTTTCATTGCAATTATTGAACTAGTTCTTCTAGAAACGGAATCGAAGCGAATATTTCATAAATAGCAAATAATAAAATTTCGATGTTTTTATTGCTATGTCTGCAATGTATTGAACTAGTTCTTCTAGCAGAGGAATCAATCAAATATTTTATAAATAATAAAATAGTGTTGTTTTCATTGCAACTATTGAACTAGTTTTTCTAGAAGGGGAATCAGTAAAATATTTCTTTAAAAAAAATAATACAATTTTGATGTTTATTGGATTGCTTGCAGTTTATAGAACTAGTTCTTCTAAAACAAATCAAATATTTCATAAATAACACATAATAAAATTTCGATGTTTTTTCTGGAATGTTTGCAGTACTTCAAACAGGAGTGCAACGAGGACGATAAGCTCAATGTGGGACCGGTGGGCGGTCCAGCGGGCAGCTTCAAAATGGTCGGCCAGCCGAGTCCGATGGGCATGTTCGGGCCGGGACTGGGTCGCGGCGGGGGGCCGAGCGGAACGCTGCTGCAGAAGGCGGGCAACTCGCAGAATCCGATGCTGCTCAAGGTGAGTTCAATGACAATTGGAGACTGATCAACTGATCAACTTTGATTTCTCTTCTATCTGCAGCTGCTCAACGAGAAGAGCGAGGAGGATGACGGCGGCGGCGGCGGCGGCGGCGGGGGAGGAGGAGCGGGTCCCGGCGTGCTCAGCAATGCGCGCCAGAGCGAACTGATGCGCCAGCTGCAAAAGGACGACGGCGCCGGCGGCGGCGGACCCGGCGGACACGGCATGCTGGGCGGCAGCGGTTCCGGCAGTGGTTCCGGCAGCGGTTCGGGCAGCGGTGCGATGAGCAACGAGGATCTCAAGCGGATGCTGAAAATCCAAAGTGATCCGGCGATGAGTCGCAAGCGTTCGCTGAACGAACCGGACGACGACATCTCGGCCAAACGGTCGGAGGATAAGCCCAGCAAGCTGTGCAGCCAAAACAAGATGCTCGCGAAACTGCTCCAGAATCCCATCAAGCTGCCCAAGGCGCCCAATCCGGAGCAGCTGCAGGTGAAAACCCTGCCGGACATCACCAGCTCCACGGTGAACAGCGTCAGCGTCAGCGGCTCCCTGGCGGCGCCCGGGAATCTGATCAGCGCCGGCAACACCGGACCCAAAGCCGCAGCAGCGGCCAACAGTCGCGTGCGCAAACAGCAGCAACAGCAACTGCAACAGCAGCAACAGCAGCAGCAGCAACAGTCGACGACGCAGCAAAACGATGTCTACCTCAGTCAGCAACAGCTGGCATACCAGCAACAACAACAACAACAACAGCAGCAGCAGCAGCAGCAACAGCAGCAGCAACTGGCGACCACAGCAACTACCTCACTTTTCACAGTGGCCTCAACGTCAGCGGCTGCGGCTGCGGCGGCCGACACGGAACTCTCCAAGCTGCTGGACAGCGTTATGGACTATTACACGGATGACACGCCCATTGTGACAGCTGCGCCCTCGGAGGCGTCGGCAATCAGCGACATACAAAAATCGCTGATGCTCGATGTGGAAATTGCCAGCTATGGCGCTTTAAATCAGCACATGCTCATGTCCCAGCAGCAGCAGCAACAGTTGCTCGTGCAGCAGCAGCAGCAACAGCAGCAGCAGCAACAGCAGCAACAGCAACAACAGCAGCAACAACAACAGCAGCAGCAACAGCAACGCCAGCAACAGTTGCAGCCACCCGCCTATCCGGGCATGTTGGGGCTGCAGCAACAGCAGCAGCAGCAGCAACAGCAACAGCAACAGACGCAACAACAGCAACAGCAGCAACAATTGATGCGCCAGCAACAGCTGCTGGAAGCCATGCGCAATCAGGGCTTTCAACGCCCGCCGCCCATGTATTCGGCGCGTGGGCGTGGCCCCATGAACGCCGTCGCCACGCCCGGCGGGGGCGTTGTGCTGCCCAATCAACAGATGCGCAACATGCGCCAACAGCAGCAGCAACAGCAAAAGGAGCGACTGCTGCAGCAGCAGCAAAAGCAACAGCTGCTGGTGCCCGAGAATGCCAGTGAGTATTTAAAATAAATATACAATATAAATAAATATATAAAAAATTAAATATAAATAAAATATATATAATATAAATATCTATATAGTTTAATATTGTCAAGAGCTAGAGAATTTGACAAAGCTTGCACACATCTTAAATAGTCAACAAAAATTGTCTATTAATTTTCATTAAAATTATATTTTTTAAAAGTATAAAATTCACATCTACAATCTAACAATCTAGCAGCGAAAGCAAGTAAATTCTCCTCATATGCCCAAACACAAATATATATTAATAAAAGATGTATAATAATAAGGTGGAGAAGGCATCTCCAATCCTATAGAGCTTATATTGCTATTATATAAGAAACCTACACACGAAACAGCAATCTAGTGGCGAAAGCATGCAAATTTGTTTTTTATACCCAATATGCATACAAAAAATATTTATTTAAAAATATATGTACTAATAACATCTGAAATCATATAGAGTATATATTGATATCGTATGAAAAGCCTTCACACGATATTGCAATCTAGTGGCGAAAGCATATTCAAGCCACAAAATGTCAGATATCTAAAAAAATAATTTCAAGCAACTATTTTAACACGTACTACAAAATACAATTAAATAAAATTTTTTTTATGAAATAATGCTCAACTTATGCTCTCGATTCTTTTAGCTGGCATCAATGCGGGCATCAATAATATTGGCTCCCTGCTGAACACCACGGTGGCGCCGAATGTTTCCCTCTCCAGGACCAATCTGCCGGCGGATGCGCAACTGAGTCCCAACTTTGCGCAGACTTTAATGCAGCAGCAGCTCAGCCCCGGACGCAGTGCACCCTACAGTCCGCAGCCGAATCAAGGTGAGCCAAAACAAGCCACATCTTATTCTATAAATGAAAAAATAGTAGATTGTTTTTAAAATTAATCGTTCTTAACATTACAATAAAAAATATTGTTAAATTCTTGTTCTTTTGGAAAATGTTTGTTAAAAGTGTTAAAAAATAATTTGATTGACAAAATAATGTAAAAAACATTAAAAAAAAAAATGCATAGATAGGATGTTAAAAATTGTATATTAAAATTAAAATCGTGTTAAAACAAACAAGAATGTGACCCACCCCCAATAAATATAGATTTGATCAATTTGCTACGCAAAAATCTTGACATTTTGTCTGAAGTGAAGTATTCACGAGTATATTTTCCAAGTTTCAAAGTATTGGCTAAATCAAAAAAAAAAAAAAAAATAGTAGATTGGTTTTAGAACTAAAAAGGTCACTTAAGATAACAGCAAAAAAAATTATAAAATTCTTGATCACTTCAGAATTTTTATTCTTTTCAAGTTCACACATTTTAATTTATTTAAAAAAGCCAAAGGTAGGATTAAAAAATTCTATGTAATTGTTAAAATAGTGTTGAAAAAAGAATTTTGTGTACCCCCATGATATATAGATTTCAGCGATTTCTTACGCTCCCAGCGGGCATAGCCATCAAATATTGACACTTTATCTGAAGCGGATATTCACGAGAATATATTCGAAATTTCAAGTCGTTAGCGTTAAAAACGGAAAAGTAATTTCCAAATTTAACAAACGCAACAAACTCTTTTTCACATATTAATATTTATATTATTCGCAGGTTATGCGCCGCAGTTTGCGCAGAATGCGCAGCGTTTGTCGCCGCAGCAGCAGACCGCACAGCAGCAGCAGCAGCAACAGTTGGCGTACCTGCAGCAACAGCAGCAGCAGCAGCAGCAGGCGGGCGACGGGGTGCGTTCAAATACGCCGTTTGGCGGTGCTTCCGGGCTTCAATCGCCGGGGATGCAGAGCAGTCCGCAGCAGTGGCCCACAGCGGGTGGTGGCAACGGTGGTGCGGGTGGTGCTGGTGGCGCTGTGGGCGGACCGGGTGGTCCGCTGCCGGCGGGCAATGCCGGACGCTCACTGCAGCAGCACAATAATCCGTTGCTGATTGCCCAGCTGCAGGTGAGTGGCAAGCAATTTAAACTCTCCAATCAAGCAACACTAATGTCCCTCCATTCTGTCCAGAGCAACTATAATGCGCGTCAGTATCAGCAGCAGCAGCAGCAGCAACAACAGCAGCAGCAGCGACGCGGTCTCAACTCACCCGGCGCCGTTGGAGCCGTCGGCGTCCCGTCAGCGGCTGCGCTGCAGCGTCAAAGCTCCTTCCAGGCGGCGACCACACCAGACGGCAGCAGCGGACCAGGCGTCGGCGTCGGCGTTGGCTTTGGCGGCGGGCCGCAGTCGCCGTACGGCGGCGGCGCCGCGGCGAATGCGTTCCAGCAGCAGCAGCAGCAGTTGCAGCGACTGCAGCGACAGGGCAGCGTTCCGCAGGCGACGCAGCATTTGCCAGGTGAGTGAAAAATAAACTCGAGGAGGATTTCTTCGGAGTATCCAGCCTTAGTTTTTAGCCAAAAAAAAAAAACATTTCGTTCCTTGTCCCTCAAAGCGTAGCCCACAGAAATTTAGCTCTATTTTTTCCGGCGGAAACTAGTTCCAAGTTTAGGCGGAATTAGTTTATAGTATAAAATGTACACCATTTATTTTCAGCTGGAACTAGTTTGTAGAATAAATAAAACTAGTTTAAAATATGCCTACATTTTATTCACAAATTCCAAATAGTTCCAAATGTAGGCGGAATTCATTTATATACATATAAAATGCTTACACATTTTTTTTTCAACTGGAACTAGTTTGCAAATAAGTAGAACTAGTTCAAAAAATGCTTATTAATAAAGCATATAAAAAAAGTTAAAATATAAGTGGAACTAGTTTTAAAGATGCTTGCGTTTTATTAAAAATATGCAAAAAATATATATATATATTTTAAAAACTAGGTAGCTAAATTTAACTAAGTTAAAAATTAACTAGTTCATAATTTTGTACTAATTGAACTAGTTCCACTTAAGTTACAGATTAGTTCCAGATATGAATGAACAAATAATTAATATGATGTACTTAAATGGCAAACTAGTTCTATTTAAATATTGAACCAGTTCCAGTACCACAAATTCACAACTACCTAAATCCGATGCAGCGCGAACCAGTTCAGAAAATTGCGCCTGTCCTAAATACTGTACTAAATATCAAGCCATAAACAGCTTCACACACACGCATACCAACACCGTTTTATACACACACGCACACACACACACACACACACATTGTTAATATTTAACTAGTTTTTAACCAAAGCCAAACAAATCAAACACTTAACCGAAACAGGCTCAACGCGTTTCGGTTTATCGCCTGGCAACAACAACAGCAACAACAACAACAACAACAACAGTGGGAACCACAACAATCACACTGATAATGCAGCTGCCGCCGCCAATCAACAACAACAGCAACAACATCAACACCAGCAACAACAGCAGCAACAGCTGATGAACGGCCTGGCCATGCCCCCCCATCCGGCCATGATGGGCGTGGGCGGCATGGCCAGTGGCGGCGGCAATGGGATCATTGGGCTGGGCGGCGGCGGCGGCGGCGGTGGCAGCGGCGTCGGCGTCGGCGGTGGTTATGCAGCGCTCGCTGCTTACGGGCAGGCGCAGCAGGCGAATGATTTTTATGGTCGAGCGCAGACCGGTAAGCAGCCGTGTGCTCAAACTTGAACTCTTCCCCCCCCCTCTCTCTCTTCTATCTATCTGTCTCGCTCACGCGCTCGCTGTAATCACATCTCATACATATATAATATATATGTACATATATATGTAAATAATCATAAAACTCGAGCTAATCATTGTGTATATAAAATAAGCAAAAAAAAAACAAGCATATTTATTGTACATAGAAACAAAAACATATCCACACACACACACACACCTACACACACACACACACACACCTACACACACACACACACACGCATTTTTTGCCTAACCACATTTGCGTGTTTTGTATAATCGTGTAACTGATCTTGTGTATATAACCTAGGTATATCTATTTGTATATAATAAGTATTGATCGGTTAGTTTTTAGGCGCTGCACCCAACTGTATTAACCCCCCCCCCCCCCCCCCCCCCCCCCCCCTTATCCCTTCTCCTCCCCACCATTTATATATTTCTATATGAATATTGTATTTGTGTTGGTGTTTTATTTTTTATTATTTATATAATAATTTTTATGAAATATTCACTTAAAAAAAAAGTGAATACCTCATCTAAATTGTTTATTTTTCTATGTTCATGTCTAAAGACAAACCTTATCCTCGGATCCACAATATTTTTTAGCGTGTATCGTATATAATTATTATTTATATTCTATATATGTATTCAATATTATATTTATGCTTATGTTTTTTTATATGTTGTATTCTGTTGTCTGTTGTGTATTTATATTTATGTTACATGTCTAGCTAAGTTCAACAATAATTGTGACTAAAACAAATTCATATTATTTTTCTGTTGTGGGTTGAGCCAGCCAAAAGACGTCTCAAATCTAATTCTCGTTTCTCCTTCTCTCTCTCTTCTCTTCTCTCCATTTTCAATTCTTGCAGCTGGCAATGGAGGCGGCGCTGGCGGTGGCAATGCCAATTCCGAGTTCGTCAAACAGGAGCTGCGGGCGGTGGTGAGCGTGCGCGCCCAGCAGGCGGCTGCGGCGGCCACCGGCGGCGTTGTGGGCGTTGGCGGCGCGGGCGTGGCACAGCGGGGTCAGACGCCGCAGAGTCCGCTGCAGCAGGGACCAATGATTGGCGGCGGCAACAGTACAAATTCCATGGGCAATGCCACGCCCACCGGCAGCAACAGCAGCGGCAATCCAATGCTCAACACACCGCCAGATCCAACGCTGGGCTTCAGCTTCGAGACGCGTGAGTAATCTTCGAAAAAAAACAAACAGATATACACCTAATTCTCTATCTCGTTAAAAAAATTCAAATAAATAAGTTTTGTCAAATTTTAGTAAAAATCTTAAATAATGAAAATATTCTGCATCCGAAATAATACTTTTTCCGATCCCTGGAATAAAGCGTCTTGTACTGATAAGTAAAAATAAAGATGATCAATGATCAACCCAATGATAGGATCAACTAATCGGCTTAAAAAACTGATCAAACCGCAGCAATAAAAAAACTCAGCAGGACTTTTACCGAAACAATTTAAACTTAGACCATAAAGTATATAAATAAATTGTGTCAAAAATATATATTATTGAAAGCAGTGGAAAATAAATGGATGATAAATTATGATTTGAAAAAAATAAATACATTAAATATATAATTATATGGAAAAAACAGAAAAATTATTTTAAAAAAACATTTCAATACCGCGTAAAAAGAGAATTAGGGGTGTAAAAACACACATATATATCTATACAGTTATGTCTGTAAACTAAATTGAACTTTATTTTTCTATCACACAGCGGACTTTTTCACAAGCAGCGCTACGAGGTGACCCTAAGGTGGTCCCTAAGCATGTTAACCCAAGGACTCAAGAACAACAACTGCTAAACAACAACAACAACAACCAATTCATGTTCTTCAAACGCATTTATGGCTCTCCGAACGTTTTCCCCCCAACAAAATCTACATATGAAATGAAAATTGCCGCATTTTCGTTCATAAAGGAAAATATGAAAATAAAATCAGGCTTAGTAAAAAGTTTAAACAAAAGCGAACGAACGTCTAGAAATGTGTAAAATGTGTATGTAAACATTAAATTAAAAATAAGCCAAAATGTTAAAATATATATATATATATACATAAATATATTTATTATTAACACTAGCAAATATTAATTGTAAAGCATAAAAAAAAATGGGAACCTCGTCTAAAAAAAATTACAAAAAAAAGTAAAATTATAAAAAATAACAGACACGCTATAGTTAAATATTTTGAAAGCTGCTAAGAATTATACAAAAGAAAAAAACAAAACATATTTATTACGTTTAAACATAAAACTTAGGCTAAGATGCTATTAATACAAAAAAAAAACCACACACACACATAAATACATACATGTATATGTGTATATATTTATATATAAATACATGTAACCGCAACGTTTCAAGCTGTTGTTTATTATGGATATATGTATAAGAAGATATAACAAGATCTTTAAAAAAGAAAACCACAATAAAGATCGACAGCAGTTTGCTAGGCTTTAAATTATAACGGCATTAGTGTTACGATTAATTGAAATAATTAACAAAACGAAAAAAAAAATACAAACACGTATACAATTTGTACGAATTATGTAAGCATATAACACACACACACATATATTTATACATATATATGTATGTATGGATAGTATACATGCTATATATGTATGCATATTTAAAATTAGTGTTGAATTTTTTTCAGTGTGATAATTTGTTAAATTTTATAAAATACTAATGTTGCTTATTTGTTGCTATAGAGCCTGTCCCTGGACAACATTCTATACGATTTTTGTTCTATTCTATTTCCAAATGTTTACGTTTCTATCATCTATATATATACCCATATCAATTTAAGCGACTTCTTTATGAACAACAACTTTTCAATACTAAATCAATTATTAAACAACAACTTGATAAACAAAAACAATTTGATTAGTTTTATTTATGTATGTATATTTGTTATGCTATTTGATTTTGAGCTGCACCTTATTGTGTAACTGTAATTGTACATATATTTTTTCACTATTACATACATATATTATTATTATTTACGAAATTGTAATTCATAACTTAGTTAATGCTTTAAACGTAATTAATTAATTATAATTTTTAAAAAGCAGATAGAAAAGCGCGCGCACTGCACAAAAGTCGACGTTGCAATTCAATGTGAAGGCTATTTTACAGGTTTTTTGTTTAAACTAATTTGTAACCACGTTTTATCGATAACATACAATAATTCTTTTATATATATATACACATATATATTTTTAGCATATCACAATTTCTTCAACTTTAATGGGAAATCATTTTTTTCAAATATTTCTCTTTTTTATTGTGTAATTATTTTTATTATTGAATTTTTTGATTTTGTTCAAACAAACGCATCTGTAATCTGTTAACTGTAGTTGGGTTCAATCGTTATAAATATTATTTTATAAACAAAAACAAAAAAATGCTATACAAATATTACGATACATATATATATATATATATTAAATTTAGTTTTTCTAATTTTATTAAATATGTTTAAAATGCAACAAAACCTAAATAAAAATTTATATACAATATATAAAAAAATAATTTTTAAGTGGTTTTTATTTATTTATTTCTTTTTATATGGCCTAACAAATTATGATGCTGAGAAAACAACAACAATGACTACAACGATAAGTAATACAAAAAAAAATATATAAAATATAAAAAAATTAAAGTGTATACACAAATGGCGATATTAACACTTGGGAAAATAGAAATACCTCTCGTTAAGTTCAAAAAACCTATAATAAACATACAAATTTATAAACAATTGAAAAACAAAAAAAAAAAAATACATAAATTAATGCTAGTTACCACACAGAATTATAATATAAACAACATAATTGAACCTTAATATGCAAATATATATTTATTTGTACATATATATAAATATATATTTAAATGAAAGTTTCACATACATTAATTCAATAAGTAATTTTTCAGATAGCGCTAGTTAAATTTTGGTTTTAAGAGGCTACATTTAATGCAATTAAATTAAAATACAAACATAAAATAAATGCGGCATGCCGTCATTAAAATACCCTAGCAAACTGTCGAAAATAAAATTTATCAAAGTCTCCATTTGATAGATGAACGTATTCATGGAAAGATCAGAAAAACATGCTGCAAGGGTATTACAAAGTTATTATCGAAGGAAAAGCTTCAGCTTTGCCTTGGTTCTCCATATAGAATTTTTGATTTAATAATGAATAAGACCTCAACCGAATGAAGAAATGAATATACACAAGTATACTGCATTTAGTATAGGTTTGAATAATGCCAGTTATTTAAAGATGAAGTACATTGCATATGCATACTTATATTTATAAAGTTAAGTGACTTGGCAAGAAAAAAAAAACAAGATTATAGCAAATTTCACACACACAGCAACACAAAAAGTACATATAAAGTGCATTAATGAATTTAAGCATTTAATGAAATTAATTAATTTATAAGCATACAAAATTATATATTAAATTACTAAAATAGTTATACATGCATATATATATATTTAACAAAAAAATATTTACAAAAAACACAAAAAAAAAATGAAGAATGAAAAATAAATAAATTAAAATAAACTTTCATATTCATAACAAGGATTAATTTCATAAATTTATATTAACACTAAAGCTAGCTACGAATTATACAGCAAGAAATGAAATTTAAAAAATATTAACACAATTTAACAGTTTCCATTTTGATATATATACATACATATATATATATTTAAATAAGTTAAAAGCACATCTATGCATAAGTTATTATTAAATATTAATTGTATATATGCATTCAATTTTTCACTAATTCCATTCAGTTTTTACATATATATTTTTTACTGTATATATTCTCTTTATGCAACCTAGTACCATAAATTTGTACCAAAATAAAAAATACATAAACATAAATATAAAACAAAATGCAACGCCCTGTACCCGTGCATAAGCCTACAAAACAAACACAAATTGTTAAAAACAGAAGGATTATTACAAACATAAACAAAAAATCGAATGAAAAAAACAAATACTATTTACTAATTAAAAAGAAGCCCTGAACCGCAATAAGTAGTGCCCAAAACAACTAATATAAAAATAATATATATATATATACATATATATACATATTAATTAGCATTTAAACAACGTTATAACGAATTCTAAAACAGCAGCCTAAGCAAATAGTTAATAACAAAAAAAAAAAAGAAATAGTAAAAACATAACAACAAATAGCACAATTTTGTATAAACAACAAATTCATAATAACCATAAATACTTTCAATACAAACAATTACAACTTTATACACAAAGGCTTAAAACAGTATAAACTCATTATAAACTCATTACACAGGAACTACACTTAGAAACCATTTGCACAGTTATGGCAAAAATAATGACAACACCAACATTCTTTATTTCTTCTGCTGTATATATATACATATTGATTTTGCATGAATTGATATATCGGAAAAGCTGGGAGGATCCATTGTTGATTGGCTGTGTTAAAAACGAACAAAGAATGAAAACAAGAAGTGAAAAAGGGGAAATAGAGACGAAAATGTGGACAACATAAATTCGTAGTACGATGGAAGTTGGGGATTAGCGTAGTTAGATGTTAACTGATTTACTCCTAAGTTTGGATATGGGGCAAATACGTACATGGTAATGAAATTTGATTTTATTTCGGGCAAACTTCAGTTCAAAATATCACATATGCATCTATTTTCTAAGTAATAAACGTTTTTTCCGTTTCCCGTTTCCCTATGTTGTCTATTCCAAGTGGTTTTTTTGTAATTGAGAATTATATATATATATGGATATGGATATTGAAAGACTTGATTTGTTAGGAGCATAGTTACATTTTAAGAAATCGTTTAAAACAACCAAAAAATTTGGAACGCGAACTTATTTAATTAAGTGTGTAAAATTGGCTTCACTTTAGGATATAGATGAAAATTGGAATACCCCATTAATAATTGAAACCAAGCCACATAATGTTACAAATGGAAACTAAATGTTATATTGTGTTGTTGTCACTGTTACAGTCACTGTTCGTTCATTGTCACTGTCACTGTCACTGTTTATATGTTGTCTTTGTCTCCCTAATTCTCGCTACCTACCAACAAATAATAACCAATGATAATTCAGATATACATATATATATATTTTAAGTCTATGTACCTTTTCGATATGTATTTGTATTTCTATGTACGAAACGCACACACACACACACACACACACACACAGTTGCATATTATATAAAATTTCACATAAAAATGTTGCGAGTAAAAAATAATTTAAAAAAATTTCAACACTACGAAACATTTGTTACACACGTAATTCATAAAATGACTAATTTTTTAAAAACTAATTAATTAATAATGTACATGTGTAAATGTAACGAAGAAACTTGAATTTACAAAATTCAATTGAATTTAAATTACAGAAAAAATGAAAAAACAAATAAAAAAAAAACCGTATAAACTTAATAATTATGTGCGCTATGTTTGTTTGTACTTACAAATCTATGAATAATTAAATTTATTAATTATAAATTAAATATACAATGAAACATGCAACACAACAGCAACAGCAACAACAGCAACAACAGCAACACGTACACTTAATGTTTCAAAACAAAACAAAAACATTGAAAATGAGAAAATGAAAAAGACTAAATAAAATATTAATGAATTAAGTGCAAGAGAAAGCTTTGAGATCTCTCCATTAGGTCTTGCGCAGCTGGGTGGCCATGTCGACGATCATGTGCAGATTGGAGTTGAGCGTCTTTATCTGATTCAGGGTGGTCGCGTCCAGCTGCCGGAGCACCTCGCGCTTCACCTCCGACAGCTTCTGCGGCTGCAGCTTCAGCACGCCCAACTTGGTCGGTATATGAACATTGGCGCACTGCCGATCCGGAAAACTGCAACAACACAAACTTAAAATATGTTTTTTCTGTCAGTTTATCGATTTCATCTGGGTTACCTTTGCACGGCCAGCGGACTGCCGCCCGTCGAGAGCGCCACCTCGCCCGGCCGGGGCCAGCGCAGCAGCGCCATTGTCGGCTCCTCGCCACGTCGCCCCACGCCCCGATCCACGGACTGCACCTGGCCACGTGCCTGCGCCGTCTGCTGCGGCGTGCGCTGGCGTCCGCTGCGCGTGATCGATTGACTGCGCAGCTTCGGCGGCGGCGGCGCTGTCGATTAATTCAATATAATTATTTTTCAAAAGTATACAATTTTTTAAAATTAATCAAGCTCTAAAAGTGTGGGGAATATTGATTTTGGCGGTTCACCCGCTCAAAGACATATTTTTGCACTTCATCGTTTTGCCACGCCCCCAGTAGGTGTAGCCAAAAAATATTTTTGTGATCTTTAGAGCAGGGTTTGAGTAATCTGTTGGTGCATCCAGCTTTAAAACTGAGGGAGATAAACTGATCTTATGGTATTTGCGACTTATCCGCCCTAAGATATATTTAAACATTTTGTCTTTTTGCCACGCCCCCAGTGGGGCTATTTTTAGAGCAGCTCTTCAGTAATCTGCTTAACAAAAATTGATGCATCCAGCTTTATAACTTAGGGAGGTAAAGTGCAATCTGTTGAAGAACAATTGATGCAACTAGCTTTAAAGTCGAAGGAGATAAACCAATCTTAGCGAATTGCCACGCCCCTTCAAAGTTGTAGGTATCTAGTCTGTTCACCTACAATAATAATTAATCATCGACTTGGCAGCTACGCACCTGTCCACTGATAGTCCTCGAAGTGCTTCAGTCCCAGCTTGAGGAACTCGCTCCACTTCATCTGCAGCACGTGCTGATGGGTGCGTGCCAAGATGAGCTGCAGCTGATTGTTGACCTGCTGCACGCTGCGCTTGCCCAGCTCGTCGATCTTCTCCAGCGCCGAGTCCAGCTTCATTTGGGCCATGCGCAGCTGTTCCTCCCGTTCGGCTTCCTGGCGCAGCTGCTTCCGTGTCCGTTTGGCAATTTTGGTGCGTGGCATCCTCAAAAAATTGATATTTACAATTTCTAGTGAAAGAGTTACTCGAAAATGCTTTTAACCAGGTCAGAAGTGAGAATTCAGCGGCGACTGCGATTGAACATGAAAATTTTTATTAACTTGTGCGAGGACAAACTTACTTAATTTTTAAAATACACTTTAAAATAGAATGAAAAAACTTGAGAACTGAACTTAAACTAAACAAACATAGAATAATGCATATAGATTGGAAATATGTGTATATATATATATATAAAGATATATGTTTGTCGGTGTCGTGGCTACTTCAGTCCGACCTTGTTGGCCGTATTCACAATCAATTGCAGGTTCTCGTGCAGCGTCCTTATTTGGCTTAAAGTATCCGCATCCAGATTCTCCAGCAGATCCGACTTGATCTCGCCCAGCTTCTTGGGCCGCAGCGATAAAACCCCATTGCGAATGGGAATATTCACATTGGCGAACTTGTCCGGCATCCTGTAATATTGAAGCGACATTTTAGTTGGCATATTTTGATGATATTAGAATATTATACTTACACCTGGGCGACAATGGGACTGCCGAACTTGGAGAGAGCGACCTCGCCGGGCTTGGGCCAGCGCAGAAATGCGAGTGGGGGCGTGCTGGGCGACGAGGCCCGCTTTTTAAGCATGCGCGGCGTGCGATCGGCGCTGATCGCCTTCGGGCGCGCGGCCATCGGAGTGCGCATCTTGCTGCGTGAGCTGCGATGCGCATTCGAGTTGCTGCTGCTGGGCACCACGATGCTGGGCACCACGATGCTCGTGGCGGAGCGACTGCGACGCTCGCGACGCGCCCGCGCCGAATGCAGCGGACCGGGCGTGCGCAGCGCCTTCGCCGAGCGCAGCATGGAGGAGCCGCCGTAGGCGGACATCGTGGAGGCGTTGCTGGCGCTGATGGCGCCGCCGCCGACGCCCAGGCTGCTGTCCTCTGTAAGGTAGCCTGAATAGAGTGTGGCCAGACCAGCAAATGTCGTATGTGTGTGTGTGTGTGTGTGTGCATGAGTGTGTGAGTGCGAGATGATAATGTTAGAAACCATAAAGAAAATAAAAGCAGTGTTAAAGAACGCGCCACCAAAGCAGAAATAAAACAAGTACAAATATTCTAGTCGAGGGAAGTCGACCAGCAGATACCCTGAACCCTTCTGCATGTGCATGTATTTTATAAAAAAAAAAAAAAGCATTAGAAGATACACTGAATTTTTCTTTTACCAAACTAAATTCACATTCATACAGGCGGACGGACGTTATTCGACTTTCGCATATATAAATACATGTTGCACACATTTGCACAAAATCAGTACAGCCGATGGGTGCAGGGTACAGATAAGAAGAGTAACATGCGAGAGACAAACCTTCATCGTTGCGACTGTTCGTCGCTGCTGCGACTGCGCAGTTGCTGCCGCCGCCGACGCCGCCGCCGTTTGTTGTGTTGCTGCACATCGACTGCGAACCGAAATGCTGCGTCTGATCGCTGGCCTTGAAGTCGCCAAAGTGCTCCAGGCGGGGCAGCAGCTCGAGGAAGTCGCACATTTTCATCTCGCGCAGTTCGGTCTGCAGGCGGGACGTGATCAGCTGCAGCTGTGTGTCCACCATGGACTTGTAGCGCACTTCCATGTCGTCGATGCTCATCAGCACGGAATCCATTTTTAATTCGAAAATGCGTATTTTCTCCTCGCGATTGGCCGCTTCGCGATTTCGCTTTGAGTTTTTCGTTATTTTTGTGCGCGGCATTTTGGCAGCGTGTCTCTGTTTCGAAATTGATTTTTTTGTTAATGTATACTTATTTAATCTGCGTTGTTCTTTGTTGTACACTGAGCAAGCGTCGTTTTTTTCTGTTTCTTTTGAGTTTTTCCGCCTTTTCTCTGCAGCTGGCGTCGCTAGAGAGTGGCGATATCAAATTAATCGCATCGTTACATGCGATGTATCGATAGTACATTCGATTGAACATACACTGTAAGCCTTAACAGACCATTTTGAGTATAAGATAAGTAGTGTGTTTGCCGCGAAATTGAACGTGCGTGTGATAAAGATGCAAAATAATTGGGAATTTGGTTAAATGTATGTCGTTTTGCACTATGAATCGAAAGTAGCTCTTCTGCGAAGCACCTTGCATCAGGTGATCTCTCTCGCTGTTAACGTCGCTGTTATTGCTTTCTGCTCCATCAGTCTTAATTGAGTATAACATAAGTATGTTAATAATTGTGTTATCGAATTGGTAACTAATTCTGTTAATCATAACATGATATTTAATTTTTGTTCGTTGAGGAATTTTAAATATTGAGTTCGAATTGGGTATATATTTTAAGTTAGCAGTTACACACTACAGTTTTTTAAAGGTTTTTTTCTTGGTAGTTAAGAGAGGTAATTCATGTGTTTTATTTTATATTTTAATGCTTTCACGAAATCAAACCCTACAAATAAAAAATAATCTTGATTATGATTGAGTAATAGTACGATAATTAATATAGATATGTTTGGATGTCCATGCAATCATATTTTAAGTTTTTGCCAAAAATTAGCTTTTATCCAACTTTTTTTCTTTCAATTAAGCCAACTATTTTAAAAGTGAAAATTTTAGCCCAACGAAAAGTTTACTTGTATATATATTCTATATATACATAAAATGCTAAAATGTTTTTGAATATTTTTGAAAACTGTCTAAAATTCTAATTTAAAGGCATGTTGTCGTGTTCCAAATATGCGATAAAAACAATTCTTTTGACAAGACTTTTCGCTCTGTTCAAGTGCCAAAAAAACATTTGTTTGCACTTTTTGCATTTGTTTTCAAAATAGAAAATGCTGCATTAAGCTGTGAATGTGGCGCACAATTCAAGATTGCCAAACGGGAGCTCCGAAAATGATGGCCACAATCCTATTAGGCGACCCAACCCCGCCCCCCTCCAGCCACCTAGCTGCAGACTGGCATCAAATGTATCTGCATCTGCATTTAAGTGCATTACTCTCTGGCTTTTGTGGATCTTGTATGGCAATCGCAACTTTTGCAGGCATTGATTAGCTAACTGCTAATTAAATCTTCCAAGAGACAACAGGACGGACAAAGTGTCGAAAGTTTTTAATTAGCAGCAGCCACAGCCAGCAACAGTTAGTCCGCTTGACTGGGCTTAAAGCAGCACCAAAAGTTGAAGCCACAAATACTATGTGGGCTATGTCAAAGGAATAACGTAATTTTATTGGTGAGAGAAATGCAATAAAAACAGCTGCCACAGTAGCAACAATAACAACAACAAAAAAAAAAACTAGTAGTAGAAATATTGCAGTCGGGCGTAACCGACAGCCAAAGTCAGCCAAAAGTTATCTGTTAAATTTTTGATGCTAGCCTTAAAATTGTGGTAAATAAGAATTTGGAGAATTTTGTGCAATCTTTTGAGAAAGACACAAAATTCGAAAACAATTTTATTTCCCACAATTTAAAAGTTTGCAACAAAAATTTACCAAATAATTAAAAAAATTTTATAAATAAGAATTTTTTTTTTAATCTTGTAAAATTTTTTGAGGAAGACATTTCGATTTTATGGCTAGATATAAAAAACACAAAATTCGAAAAAAAAATCATATTTCCCAGAATTTATAAGCTAGTAAAAAGATAATTTAACAGATAATTAAATAATTTAATAAACAAGAATATTTTTGAATTTTGTGAAATCTTTTGAGTAAGAAATATTTATTTTATGGCTAGATATAAAAAAGATTGCACAAATTTCGAATAAATTTTTATTTCCCACAATTTAAGAGTTAGCATCAAAAATTAAATTAATACGAATTTTTTCAAGTTTTGTGAAATCTTTTGACAAAGATATATATTGATTTTGTAGCTAGATATAAAAAAGATTGCACCAAATTCTCAAAATCCTTTTTTCCCACAATTTTAGAGTTAGCTTCAAAAACTTAACAGATATTTTAATCATAAGAACATATTTTTCGAATTTTGTGAAATCTTTGATACACTTAACTACAAAATCGAGGAAGACATATCGATTTTATTAATATATTAAATATTTTCCAAATTATAACAATGACATTGCACAAACCCAAAATACTTCTTTCACTTTGTGGAAGCGTAGAACAATTGCCACAACAGTGGAACCCAATTTACGCAACCAAGCGATGCGTTAAGCATACAAAATGCAAAACGGAAGCGACTTTCATGGATAGATTACACAACGACTTACTTTCCATATACATATATAAACACGCACACACGCACACACGCATACACCCATGTTGAACATGGGTCTGGCTTCGTTTGTGCCGCAACCGCAGCACCTGGCGCGTATTTGCAACTGTTGCATATTGCAGTGCGTGCAACGCTTTTATTGCGTTGCCTGTCGCCGCAGCTGCCCCTGGATGGGAGGGGGGAAGGGGCGCGGCAGCCTCCACCGATGGGGAAACGGGAGCATCATTGCATTTTCACATATATTGCACAACAGATAGAACAGGTAAAACAGGTAAAAACAGTCGGGGGCGCAACGAAAGCCACACAAAGACCAGGATGCGCAATCCAGACAGCCAGACAGACAGGCGGGAAGCGGGCGAGTTCCGCTAGAAATGATGTGAGCATCTACTGCTCGGTAGATAAATACACTACACTTAACATTCTTCTCAAAGTACAACCCACAAATTAGTGGAAATCCTAAAAAGTATATTTTTATAGGATTTGTTTGTAAAAGGCAAGGGAAGGCAGCTTCAATTCCGAAAGAAAAGAGGTTTAAAAGGAAGCTTCAGAGTGTCCGCTTAAACGATCTCCCATAATCACCATTACTTTTACCTATTTTTTTTTTAAACCACAAGACTGTATAACGGAATTAAAATGCGCTAAATATTCAATTTTAACAGCATTTTTTAGAACATTTTATTTATCTGCTTGCAAACTAATAATTCTTTTTTATATGTATGTATACTGTTATTAATTAATTACAAATTGTACTTAAATTTTCGTTATTTCTTTAGTAAAACTCTCGAGCTTCAATGCTTATTATTTAATTTGTATGTTTAAGATATGTATGTTGTTATTAACTAATTACAAATTATACTTACAATTTTTTAATTTCGTTATCAAACAATTATCAAACTATTTATTTTGGAGCTAGAAATTAGATAGGCAAAATATTCGCTGCTCATCTATAAGATTTTTGTGTGTTTATTAAATTAAATAAATATGTGCTACAACAATTTTAGGCTCTTTTCAACTCTTAAGTCTTTCTATAGTTAGTTCGCACCTTCTGTTAAATGTCGCCTTTCTATGCGATTTTCATAAATTCAAGTATTGATTACTAATTTGATAATTATCTGACAATAAAAAAAAATTATGAATAATAAAATGTATATTTTTAAAGAAAAAGTCGAACTAAAGCAAATATTGATTTTAAAGTATTTATTCCACTGTTATCTGCTTCGAATGAAATTAGTTTCGAGTTATGTAACAGTTAATTAAGTTCAGTTAACTGATGGCCCAAAAAGTCGTTGGCTCTTCGGGCATTTAATCAAAATTTCCAATTGAAACCAGTTGCATCGATTCCACTTCTGCCTATTTATTGTCTATTCTGTGATAGAACTACCCCAAGTACTATGTGGGATAGTAAATAGGTGTTCCAAAAAGGCAATAATTTCACTGTTATGGCTTTCTAATGTACGTTCGTTTGGAAACAACCCTTGCGGTAATGAGCCAAATATTGAATTGTGTGCACTCTAAGTAGGGAGTAACTATCGTAAACTCAATTAAATTTTCGTCTAACTTGTTCAATATAAAACAGCACACACACACACACATACCCTCCCTCAGGGACAGGTGTGCACTTGGACTGTTTCACAGTTGTCAGCTCGTTCCGGAACACTCAAAACTGCAAGTTGCACTCAAAGGCAATGTCGCTCGGCGCTGTTCCATTGCCGCGCGTTCCGCTCGAAGCTCGCAGCTCGCAGCTCGCTGGTCGCCTTGGCGTATGCAGCAGAGACGGCAGAAACAGTCGCTCGTAGCAGGCAGCGGCAGCAGTTGCATTCGATTGCCAGCCATCGCAGCAGACAGCAGACAGCCGAGACAGCAGGCAGCGCAGCGCACTGCAGACAGCGTCCAATTGAACGGGCCCAGGTTCCGTTCTGCATTCCGTTTTTGCACTCCACACATTCCACATTTGTTCGCCATTCATTCGACATTTCGACAGTCGCGCGTTCGCTCGCTTCTGCTTATTTGATTGTCGGTCGACCGAACTAGACTGACGTCTCCTCCTCCACCCGCGTCCGCGTTTCTCGGCTCACGGTTCTCTGTTCGCTTTTGTTTTTTTTTCTTCTCCTGTTATTGTTGCCTTTTGTTTATTGGTGCGTGTCTTCAGTTTGCGTTCGTTTGCTTTGAGCCGTTTTTTCGTAATTGAAGAGCGAGGCGAAGACGAAGAGTGCGACGTCGACATAATTAAATTAAAATTTACTCACAACACACACACATAAGACGACGGCAGCGCCAACTAATCACATTACCAGCCATCAGCCATTGACATCGACGTCGGCAGTCGGCCAGCAACGGAACCAGAAGACATTCACAGTTTGTGTTGCATAGTTTTTGGCGCGCGCCAAACACACGACCTCTTAACGCAAATTGAAATTCGTTGTGGGACATCCTAAAATAAATATATATTGTCTACTTTCCGAGCGAAGCGAAGAATTTATTAACTTTTTGTCTGGTAAGTTGGTTACCTGATAAAAAATAAAATGAAAATTAAAAATAACACTTTAATAGAAAAACGAGTTTATAGATTAACCCTCTAAAAACTATAAACTCTTTTCATTCATTTTAAATAATTAAAACCTAATAGCTGATAAAAAAACAACAAAATTAAAAATAACAACTTCATAGAAATACGAGTTTAATAATAATCTAGAAACTCTTTTCTTATGATTTTAAACTTTACTTCGTTTGTAAAATTAACCAGATATTTTCTGAATTCTACGAATATTTGTGCTATTTTTGTAATTATTAATAATAATAGTTTTCTATTTTTCAAAATTAAAAATTGTATACCTATTTTGGAAATAAAATATGTAAAGGAATACGAAGATTGCTGGTCATTAAAAAAAAAACAAAACATTTCTTTCTTTTTCAATTCAAAATAACATTTTCTATAAGAATTTGTATATTTAATATTATTTATTTTATATTATTTAAATCTAAGATTTTGTACATATTTTGGAAATAAAATCAACTTAGATTAGATCAACTTAAATGTTGTCATTAAACTTAATATTAGGTCACACGAAATCTAACGGAATATTCCATTTCCTGTGTGACGTTATAAAGTCGAGCACATTCCAAAGCATATCCATTGTAAGGACATTTAACGACATTTTCAATTTCCTGTTATCCACATAAATTGTCTGGTAATTTAAAGACCAGACAAACGCAATAAAAATTTAACAGTTCAGAAATTGTGTGATGATTAAAAGCAGCATTATTAACCTCAGAGTCCCCCTATATTTTTTTTTTGATTATTATTATTTTCTTTTCTTTTGTTGTTGTTTTTTAATGAGTGAGCATCGTTTTGTGCGTTGTCATTTTGCACCGAAATGTGCGCAATAAAATTGTCATTTACTCACGCAGGCAGCCTTTCAATAAATATTGAAGCGAGTCCTGCCGTCCATTGTCCTGGGGCATCTGCGGTTAATGTGTGCGCAACTGCATTGTCCAACTGCAATTCACTGCAGTTCTTTTTTCCGGATAGGTGCAGATACACGTTTTATTTCGGTGATGTCAGCGACACGCCCCCAAAAGCAGCACGCCCACGGGGCAATTATTACGCTAGCGAACATTTCATTTTATTTATCTTTTATCTTAAATTCAATTAAAATACATTTTGTAAGCAAGCGTTCATTATGGTGTATACCCTGCACACAATTAGTTTTGTTGGGGTATATTCAATGTATTCAAGTTCAGTTAGCTTATTATGTGTAGGGTATGTTGTAGTCTTTCAAGCATTTTGAGAAGCAATTATTTCTTTGATTACATTTTAAAAGTTATTATTTTGTTTTTGATTTGCAATACATATTTAATTGAATTGCATGTATTTGAATGTTCCCGTTGATATGTTTGTTGTTTTTTTTAATCCGCCCGATGATTGAATTACACTCACTCTATTCACATTCACATTCACATTTGCAATTCAATTCCACGCAATTCCACATTCCACACTCACATATTCACAATTCCCCTTCGCATTTATCGTGTTTGCATAACAAACAAGTGAGGGGGAGAGGGGGCTGCTTTTAGGCGGGGGGAGGGGGGAAATACGTGCCATTTGCAGAATGTTCAAGTACCGTTGGTTGTCCAGGTTCGAATACTGCATGGAATTAAACATGTTTCAATTAATATTTCATTAAATCCGCACTATTTTATATTATTTTTATTTACTTCAATTGAAAAGTAAAAAAGCTTGTAATCTTCATAAAAAATAAAATTGAATATTTAATCATTTTTTTAAGTTCAATTACACAAATAAAAAATATTTGTTGTGCTAATTGAATTATTTATTTAATTCAATTGTGCTTAATTAAAGATGTAAACAATGGTTATCTTAATAAAAATTATTTTGTTATGGCCGTGAGAAAACAAGTGAAAAACTATTTGCACAACAAAAGGTTGGGCAATTTTCCTTTTAAGACTTTACACGAACAAAAAAAAAAAAAAAACAACAAGCTTTAATTTTCTTCATTAACTTTTATTTCTGCCTTTTCTTTTTGGGCCCCGTTGAACTCAAAACTGAAAACTTGGCAAGCTTGTTGCAAATTTAATTGCTTGAAATTTATTAAGTTAACTGGGAATCCTAATGTATTTCATATTTAATGCAAAATCTCTGCTAACATTATTGCAACTTGTCACTTTCAGTTTTTATTGCCTCCTCGGGTGAAAATCTATTTAGATCGTATGCATTATTTCATAAAAATTTATTTACGCTGCGTCTGCATTGGCAATAACAATGTTGTCCTGCCACGCCTCTTCAGCCTCTATTCTCTGGCTTGAGTTTATTGGGTTTCTGATGCGATAAAATCTAAACACTCTCACTGAGCTGAAAAGCTCATTCTTTAAAGTCACAGCCACGGGGGGCGTGGCAAGTCGAAGCAGATAAAAACCAGTTTAATATATTTTTCTCAATTTTTTTTTGTAAATTTATTTTCAGAGATGTATCAGAAAAACAATATCAAAAAAGTCTCTTTTCAGTTGCTATTATTTGGTTTAAGCGAGTATGGCGTTGCCGGTTACACCCGCCTGCAATATTTCTACTGGTTTTTCTCATGCCTTAGTCATCGCGTCAACAAATTATAATTGTAGAGCTTCAGGGTACTCTGCCCAAAGGGCGTTATGGGGGGTTTCAGCATTTGCGTGAGCCGCTCAACTCATAAAAAGTGCTTGGACGCGAATTTGCCCATTCCAAGGCCAGCTTCAAGGGGGTCAGCTGGACAAGTTGACGTTTGAGGGCAGCCGCTATTGCTGCTGCTTACTGCTGCTTGCTGCTTGCTGCTGCCCGAAAGTATGTTAATAAAAATTTTAATTTATCGCCAAGCATAAAAAGTGGTAAAGTGCTGGACGCTGTGCGTCGCCCCGCTCTCCGCTCCCTCCTCGTTGCTCTGTCACCCTCCGGTGCGCCTTTAAGTATGCAGCGTTCTTTTCGTTTTCATATTTTTTATACCTTCATATTTTCATATTTTCTGCGTGCTTTAACACGCACAAAACGCATTCGTTGCCGCGACAACTCAATGGATTCTCACTAAGCAACCGCCCCCGCATCCCCCCCTTCCACCTTCCCGTTTAAGTTCCAGCTGCTGGTGTCAGTGAGCTGCCCTTTGTTCGTGCTCCTTCCGGTCTCCTCCTCCTTTATCGCCCCTCAATTCATTGCGCGTGTTCATCAATAATAGTTTCAAGTGGTTTTTGGCCAAGCAGAATAGAAAAGCACGCGATGTGCAACAGCAGCAGCAGCAGCCGCGTTGCAAGCAAAGTTCAGCCAGCGTTGTACCGCCTTGAATCAACCATGCCCCCCACCCCCGCCCACTGCTGCTGCACTCAACGCAGCGCGTCGCGTCGACGCCCACTTCAAAGTTCGATTTTCTGTATTGAAAATTGGCGTGCATAAATTTCGCGAAAAAAAAAATAGGTGGCAAAAGCCGTTGCATGGGGCAAAGAGGAGAGTAACGGGACTGTGTGTATCTGTGTGTGTGTGCAAGTTGAAGCTGCTTTGTGTGGTGCATACCTTTTGGGGGTCTGTTTAATTAGGGTCAAGCTGCCAAATTCAAAGAGCTTAAAGTTGGTTTCCTTCAAATGCAAAAATATAAATAAAAAACTGTGCAACCAGCTCAAAAGCTGTATTCATAATAAAATTAATAAAGAACGCTGCAGTCGGGTGTAAGCGAATAAGTGAGTGTTGGTGGAGGTGGGGGTGTGAGTGGGGATGGGGGTTTGTCGCCGAGTTTACATTTTTAATCGATTGTATTTGCCATAATTAGCTTAAAAAACAACATTTAAGGTGATTCTGAGGGGGTCAAAATTTTGGTCAAAAATCATG
>SCDY01001271.1:0-32654 GCA_004143825.1 Drosophila micromelanica
TTTTGACCAAAAATTTGACCCCTCTAAAATCACTTTTAAAGGTGATTTTTATACTAATTATGACAAATACAATCGATTAAAACTATAAATTCGCAATTCTAAATTTAAAAATTTTTTTTTTCGTAAATGAACAAGGGGGGAGTCAGTGCTTGTTTTGCAAAAAAATCGAAAAAATTTTATTTTCAAAAACTCATATATTTTGAATGTAGAATTAATATAAGGGATAAAATATGGATAAAATGTCATCAAACATGAAAATCGGTTCAGTTTTGACGAAGTTATGGGATTTCGAAATATGGGAACTACGGGATCCGAGAACTTTACCTGTCAAAATTTCTATAATTTTGGCATGAATTTTGACCAAAAATTTGACCCCTCCAAAATCACTATTAAAGTTGATTTTTATACTAATTATGACAAATACAATCGATTAAAACTATAAATTCGCAATTCTAAATTTTGAAAAAAATTTTTTTTCGAAAATGAACAAGGGGGGGGGGGGGTAAGTGCTTGTTTTGCAAAAAAATCAAAAAAAATTTTATTTTCAAAAACTCATATATTTTGAATGTAGAATTAATATAAGGGATAAAATATGGATAAAATGCCATCAAACATGAAAATCGGTTCAGTTTTGACGAAGTTATGGGATTTCAAAATATGGGAACTACGGGATCCGAGAACTTTACTTGTCAAAATTTCTATAATTTTGGCATGAATTTTGACAAAAAATTTGACCCCTCCAAAATCACTTTTAAAGTTGATTTTTATACTAATTATGACAAATACAATCGATTAAAACTATAAATTCGCAATTCTAAATTAAAAAAAAAATTTTTTTTTTGAAAATGAACAAGGGGGGAGTAAGTGCTTTTTTTGCAAAAAAATCGAAAAAATTTTATTTTCAAAAATGCATATAATTTAAATGTAGAATCAATCTATAAGCCAAATCATGATAAAAATGCCATCAAACATGACAATCGATTAAATTTTGACGAAGTTATGGGATTTCGAAATATGGGAACTAAGGAATCCGAGAACTTTACTTGTCAAAATTTTTCATAACTTTAGCATGATTTTTGACCAAAAATATGACCCCTCCAAAATCACTTTTAAAGTTAATTTTAATACTAATTATGAAAATATCATATCCGATTTTTTAGGGGCAGGTGCGCCAAAGGGGCGTTCGAATGGGCGTGGTCTTCTTTGGTCAAGAAATAGCGCTTAATGTTATAAAATTAAATGCAAATTTGTTTCTGATGAAAACTTATTTTGCAGTCGACTTACATGACGGGACACGACTCGAGTTCTCGCAAAACTAATCTCCTAAATCATAAAGTGTTCAGAGCGTTTTGTTCAATTTGTACCATGTGTCGTATGCGTAATATTGAAGGCGATTGTGCATCACGTTCAGCATATAAATTGCTTTGTTTTAACATATTTCGTTTGGCATCGAAGAGGTGCGAATTGCGTTTGTTTTTATGCTTTTGACAACTGTCAAAATAGTCAGGCAGCAAATGGCCAAGCTGGACAGACGCAACCCAGCACACTTCCTCACACACACCCTCCCTCACACACACACACATAAACGTACATGGGCATTCATAGTGTATGACACTAAAGGAAATCAATTTCCATATGCAAAAGTTTTTAGTGCACGTGCCGGGCATGGCCGAAATCGAATTTCATCCATAAAATATTCAAATTGCGCTATACTATAAACGTCGCATAAACATTTTTTGTGCCAGGCTGCAGCTCAAAGACAGAAACATGTAGAGGAAACAAATATGTGCATACTATATATACACCAGTTCCACCCTTTACGATCAATTCAGAAGGGAGTCCCGGGGGGTAAGTTACCTTACCTTTTGCTCTGCTTACACCTAGCGCATAAATTTTTATGTTAAAACGCCAAAGCCGTAGGCGCCAGTTCGAGCCAGTTCGATCACTTAATATGTCCCGTGGCAGAAATTCAATTTGCAGCACATCCGCAGACGCTGGCCAAAAACAAGAAAAAAATACTGCGAATGGTGTTGCCTTTAATGTCCAAAAAGTGCAAATGTGCTGCCGCTGGCATCGGCGCAAAACAAAGCGTACAAAACAAAGTGCCGTTAAGCCCTCTTGGCCCTTTCGGAAATAAAACGTATGCGCAAAACCGAACAAACACACACCAACACACACACACACACATTTTGGCCACTTTGGTCACTTTGTTGCTGTCGCTTTTGGTGAATTCGAGTTTTGGGTTCGAGTTTTGACTGCTTCGAGGTTCGAACATTTGATTGAAAATTGATTTCATTATGAGCATTTGATGCATTCCTGCTCACACCTCTGGCGTTTAATTGGATTTCTGAATTGCTTTTGAGCATTTGTGTGTTATATACCCTCCGACCGGGTTTAAGCGTTGCCCTGACAACGAATACAATCACTTTGGCCCGTTGCAAATTAGTTGCGGCATTTTCTTTTCTTGTTTCTTGCCGATGCAAATTTATTTGAAATTGTCCGACAACATTTTTGGCCAGTCGGGTTGCCCAGAAGTCTGTGGAATTTCACCAAAAACAAAAAATAAAATAAAAAAATAAATAACGCTAACTAGACCACTCTCGCCACCACCTCCCGCCGGAATTAAGCCGCTTATGGCCAGCCGTTGGCAGCTCCTGGCTCAGGCTCTTGTTTTTTAATGCGATGCGTTCCGTTACCGTTGCCGTTGCCGTTGCCAGGACTCGAATCTTTGGTCGAAATTTTACGATGTTGCCATTTCACTTAAGGCCCGCTGTCCAAGTGCACTCGAGTTCGCCACAAATGGCTGTTGTTGACCCCGCCCCCCGCCTCCGCTTTGGCGGAATATTTAGCATAAAAGGTGTGCTGGGTGTCTTGGGATTCTGTCAGGCTGGCGCTTGGTTGATGTTTTGCATCAAATTTCGAGAACTTGATGCCTCAACGACATTTTGAGGTGTCGCTTTGGGTTTGGGGTCGCCGCAAAGTGCGCTAGATACATTTACATAATGCCAAGGAACCCCGAACCCCGAAATGCAAATGAGTACAAATTAAATGTGACCAGAGTGCATTAAGCTATATACATATATATATATATATCCAAGTAGGCTGTTCAGAACGCACACAGAACGCACACACTTCAATTAATATCGAACCAAAATGCGTGCCCAAATACAGAAGAAGAAGCAGCCGGTTCACGAGTGCCCCGACCAGGAGGAGTTGAAGGTCGCCGTCAAGCTGGAGGCGTTGCCCCGCAACCTGGACACCTTCTGGCGCACCGATCTGCAAGTGCCGCCCAACCTGTTGTGCGGCCAACAAATGTTGGCCAACAGAGCGACGAACAAGTCGTTGGCCTTCACGCATCGGGAACGACAGATTCTCAGCATACAGGGCCTGCTGCCAGTGGGCGTGTTCAACTTGCAGCAGCAGCTGGAGGCATGCGGTAAATATTTTCTTCAGCTGAAATCGAACTTTCAGAAGTACATGTATTTGAAGCGCCTGGAGTCGACCAACTGCCATCTCTTTTTCAATCTGCTGATGAGCGATCCGCAGACCTTCCTGTCGGTATTTGACAGCTCGGATTACGCCTTCTCGGTGGAGAACTTTAGCCAACTTTACCTGGCCAGCAGCGGTTTGTTCATTACCATCAAGGATCGTGGCCATATCTACGAGACGATTGGCAACTATCCGAAGCGCCTTGCAGTCCGTTACATAGTTGTCACCAATGGAGAGTCGGTTTTCAGTATGGGCGATCACGGCGTGAATGGATCGCCCGTCGTCTTCTATAAATCGTTTCAAAATGTTGTCTACGGCGGCATTCGGCCGGATAGCTGCCTGCCCATCATGTTGGACGTGGGCACCAACAATGAGGCGCTGCTGCGGGATAAGTTTTACATGGGCTGGCCCCAACGTCGCGTCACTGGGCCCGAGTACGAGGCCTTCTTCGAGGAGTTCACGTTGGCCGTGCTCCGGCACTTCGGACCGCGCACCATCATCCAGACGCAGTGCTTCAACTCCCGGGACTCGATCAGGCAGCTGGAGCGATACCGGAAGCGGCAATGCTTTATCGATATCACCCTGCAGTGCCTCGGCGCCTGCGGTCTGGCGGGTCTGCTCTGCGCCAACAGGATCACCCAAAGCCAGTTCAAGGACAACAAACTCCTCTTCTATGGCGACGGCACCTTCAACATCGGCATGGCCCGCCTCTGCTTTTCGTATCTGAAGCGTCTGCGCCTGAACCAGACTGAGGCCAGGGAGCGCATCTGGTTCTGCGACGCCAATGGGCTGATTGTCCACGGCCGTTGCGGCCACAAGGTGCCCGAGCCGCTGGCGGAGTTCAAGCAACGGCACGAGCCCATCGAAAGCCTAATCGATGTCATTGCCCGGATCAAGCCCAATGTGCTGGTGGGCTGCGCCTCGGAGCCGAATGCGTTCACCAAGGACGTTATCCGTGCTATGGAACAGAGCACCCAGCATCCCATCATATTCGCCATGTCCTCGCCATTGGGCATGGCCGAGTGCACGGCCGACGATGCCTTTGTGTACACCAAGGGTCGTTGCATTTTCGTCTCCTCGGAGAAACTGCCGCCTTTGAAGTACGCCAATAAATGGTATCAGCCGGGTCACTGCACTTCCCACTACGTGGAGGCTGGCCTCACGCTGGGCATCACGCTGTCCGGGATGACGAGTGTGCCGAACGAAACGTTTCTGGTCGCCGCCGATCTGCTGGCCAATCTGGTCTGGCCCAACGACATGGCCAAGCGGGATGTTTTCCCGCCCATACGCAAGCTGAAATGCGTCAATCTGCAAATCGCCGAATGTGTGTTCACCTATGCATATCGCCGCAGTCTGGCCACCCTCTGGCCGGAGCCGAGCAATCCGAGCACCTACATTGCCAGCAAGCTCTTCAACCCGGAATACTCCCCGGCGATCGAGCAGATCTTCTGCACATCGGATCAGAACATTGGCACAACCGAATGCCTGGAATACTACAAGCAGAAGAAATAGCGCAACATTTGTATTGATCGATTCGTGAATAAAATTGCATATACATATATATATCTGGTTCAATGGAATGCGCCCGAATCTTGCAGCAGTCAAAGCCAACCCGTAATTTGGTGGCGCCTCCAGCTACGTGGAATTGTAGTCTAGTCACAGTCAGGGACCAATTAGCTGCATGCAATTTCACATGTCAACCCAAAACGTGTGTGTGTGTGTGTGTGTGTGTATCTGTGTGTGTGTGTTAGTTATTGACCTGCGGCTGGTGCGCGAGTTTCAAACTATTAAAAACAATCCCAATTGCATTTGTATTGTATAATAAATTGAAACAACCACCGTAAAATGGCATAAAACAAAACCGCAACAAAAAAGGCAGCCAAATTAAATTGCATGCGAATGAGTGTATGACTGACTGTGTGTGTGTGTGTGCCTTTGACAGGTACTCCACTGGGAGGCGTACCCTCACTCCCACTCTCTCACTCTCTCTCTCTCTGTCTCATTCTCCATCTCCCACTCTCTCTCCGAATGAAATAAATGCTCGTTTTCTATTTGCGGTTAATAGCGAAAATGACCAGAGGTCAGGCGATCCCCTTTTGACAGGCTACTTTTAATTGCAAACACAACAGTAATCAAATAAAAAAAACTTGCGTTTTCTCTGACATTTTTCACAATAGTTAAATGTCTTTATTATCCGCACTGATTCGAATCAAAGTAAAGTCAACAATTACGTTTCGTGCATTAAAAACTATTTGTACAGACATGTTTAATGAGATTAGATTTGTAAAATTGCTTTATTAATGGAAATGAAAAATATGATTAAAATCTTAATATTAATATTTAAGATTCGTGGCATTTTAAAACTTGCTGCAAATTTTAATAAAATCAAAATTTATCCGCAGGCAGGAAACAACCCACAACAGCTGTTAATGTTAAATATTTCTGAGACTTAAGCTTCTGAAACCATTCAGAACTGAAGTTTTCAAAGTAGATGGCAAACAAAAAGTTTAAACGCAAGTTGAGGTATTATAAATTTCAATTCTCTTTGAGATTCTAGTGAGATAATCTGAAAGTCAATTAATTGTATAACAAAATAATAAGCAAAATTTGTTACTGTTCTTTAGAAATTCTATAAATTTATTAAATACTTATTTTTCTTGCCGTGAAAAATCAAACACTTATGTTTTCTATTAAAGAATCTTATCACATTTATTTACTGCATTTTTTCTTTTATGTTTACAGCTAAGTTCTTTGTTTAATTGTATGTTTTCATAATTATTTATTATAATTCTGTTTTGTTTTTTTTTATGAAATTTTAAGATAGCTCATGATACGTTCTTCAGGGCAGCTGTGTTTTTTTGTTTTTGTAGTAATTATATATTTTTTTCTTATATATTTATAAGTTTACCATAGACAGAAAACTGTATACATACACCAGTATATATGCAAATGTACTTCAAGCGCGAATTATTTTTATTGTATGAATACTTTGTAAAACGGGGTTTTTTGCCTATAGTACGCTTCGATTATTACTTCATATTTTACAAGGATCTTTTCGATTGCTATTTTAACTATATAAATTTATATATATTTATGTATATATATATATACTTATGTTGCATTTATATTAAATTTGTTATTTATTACTTTTGTTTTTGTGGTTTTTTTTTGTTATTTTTGAGTGTTTTTTTTTTTTAATTACCGACATTGCAATTTGCTCATTTACGGGTCATCATATTTTTATTTGCTCAACATCATGTGATTGTCATACAAAACATTTCACATAATCTTTGAATTATTTACAATAAATCAAAAATCAAATGTCTACAAAAAGCAAAACAAACTTGTGTATCAAGTTAGAAGCTCAGAGCATTAGTAGCTGAAAAATACATATTTTATTTGTTGTTCATTTACAATGGGTAGATTCGAGTACTAAGCTAAAACGATTCTGTTTCTGTGTTCTGGGTAACTTCTAGATGGAAACATTAAAATTTTGTTGCTGAGAAAACTTTTAGAAAAATATTCCTTTAATTTATGCATTGATATATGCGTATATAAGTATTTATATGTAAGTACATAGGGGTTATCTTGTGTTATGCACTTCCAATTTACATGGTTTACTTTTCATAGAAGCGTTTAGTTTTCCATGTGTTTCAAATGCATTTCAATATATGCTGGCAGTTGTTATCTTTTCCGTTATTATTATTTCTCAATAAGGTTCTGTTTTATCGCTTTTCTCATTTATTTTGAATTAATCATCTATTATGAAATATGCATTATTCGACAGACAATAAATTGAATGCATTTTCACTTAATTCCAAATTCTGGATACTACGCATACATACAGCATGCTTGAGATTTAGTTTAACATTACTAAAATGTATTTGCCACACCAACTTACTTATATCTATGGTTAAATATATACGTGTATTTGTATGTCTGTGTGTGTGTGTGTGTGTGTGTGTGTGTGTGTGTATTTTGATGAGCATGTTGGTCTCAATGCAGTAACTATGTGTATGCATATATATTGCTTATAGTAAACATCAGGCTAACGCGCAATCTATACAACAACGGCCTAAATACCGTCAGCGTGTTTTTAGCCAATAAAACAAAAACTATATCAAAATTAAAATTTATCAAGTATTCAAAGTAAATTCCAGCTTATATGAATGTATTTAATTTTATGCCAAGACTGAAAATATTTTTTTTTTATATTTTTTTCTTTTTACTTAAAATAATTAATATACTCAAACGATATCCTAATCTAAATTTAAATGCTTGATTACAACTAAAGCGGCATTATTTACAAACTTGCCTTAACCTAGAGACCTTCAAAGCCCAGAGTTTGGGCCTGTGCTGTTCTGTCGGATGTTTATGTCTTGAAATTTTGGTTCCGTAAAATACAATGTTCGCCAGAGGTTGTATCATTATTAAATACAATAGCTACGATCTAATTATACATAGTTATTCATATAACTAATACTAGAATTATTAAACAAATATTGCTAGTTAATATACAAATTCGTTTAAGATCTTCCCATGGCCAAGCGACGCTGTCTTTTTTTTTTGTCTTTTTGTTTTGTTTTTTGTATTTGTATTTCTATTTGTTTATGCCGAAAGTTATGCACAATCATGAAACGTAAATCCAAATGCCAAATACATAATATAATATACACAAACTGAGGCCAAAATCGTTGAGCGCGAATTGTGAATTGAAATTGATTCGTTAGATAATTCGCAAGTCCTTGTTGCCTTGTTGTCTGTGTGTCTGTTCTGTCTGTACCATGTAGGTGGTTTGTATTTGTATTTGCGCTTTTTAAATTACGAATAAGTAAGTATCTTAGCATAATTTAGTGTTTCCTCTTGAAGCAATCGCAATCGCAATAGAAATAGAATTAGAATTAGAAATAGAGACTCTGTTCTATGTAAAACCGTATTTTCCATTTTCATTATGGCAGGATCCTTTTGTTAGTAACTTTTAACGTTTACTTTTTCACTTGCTTAGCGCTTTGTGCTTCATTCTGGCTAGTTCTGTGTACCGTAATATTGAAATTATACAAACAGTTGTTGTTGTTATTGCTATTGATTAAATTTTTGTTTAGATTTTTGTTATTTGATATTTTCTGCTGTTAGTCCGAATGCCAAACGAAGAGAGCACTAAACAATTGCTATATATGTAAATGAAGCAAAAAACAAATATTGAAAACATATTGAAATATTGTCTTTCAAAAGCTTAAAAATTTCAGTCTTTGTAGTTGGTTGCTCGGCTCTTGTCACTGCTATCTGGGTGCTGCTTACTCTCTGCCTCCACCTCCTCCTCCCTCCCGCTGCTCCTTTGGGCCTTTGCTATCGTTGCTGGCTGTAATCAAATCGAATGGTAAAAAAAAAAACAGAAATGCAAACATTAATATCCATTTGTATATTGGCCAGACGTGGATTAGACGTGGTGGCGTGTTCGAGTTTCGTTTTGGCCGCAACTTACTTTAACTAGAGACTTTAGAAACTAGTGCACATGGCTAGCAGAAACACGAAAATGTACAATTGTTGGCCGAAATTGGGGCGTACACCCGCCGACAAGAACTCAAAGGTGTACAAGTACTCTGAGTGTGTTGGGCAGCATAAAATGGAAGGAAAGGCACACAAGAGGGCAAAGGCCATGAGTTAATTTTTTTTTTTTTTTTTTTTAAGGTATTTTGTTTTTTATTTTTGTTGTGGGTATAAAGGAACTAATAACTACTTGACTCTTAAATTGTATACTCACTTCTGGGTCAGACCAGGGCGTCATTGCTGAACACATCGTTGACATGTTTACCGTTGCCGTTGTTGCTGCTGCTGCTGCTGCTGCTGCTTGTTGCGGTTTTGTCCTTGAGGCCGCATTGCTGCAAATGAGAAGCAAGAATTTTAATTAGATTACGACTTCTGTGTGTTTGCATAAAATCAGAAAACGAAAAACTCTCAAATAACATGGAAATTAGCGATTTGCGTGAAAAATTCATTAAAACAATTAACGGCATCTAATTAATGGCAGCTGTTGTTGAATGCATATTTAATTGGCAAATTTCGCTTACCTCCTGCTTGGCCTGCCATTGTTTCATCGCTGATTTGTATTTCTCGAACTCGTTGCACCAATGCGAGTAGATCTTCTGGTAGTCCTGTTTCTGCGAAGGCGGCGAGCATCTAATGCGAGAAGAAGCAAACCAAAAAAAATGAGTTCAAATGCAAAAGTCGAAAGTTTTAACAAATGCGCGCAACTTTCTAATTGCGCGCACCTTTCTATTTTGACGCCCGTTAGGCCCAGGTGGGCGGACTCACCTGTGCGCATCCACAGTGACGCCATAGCTGCAGAGCAGGGTGCCATCCAAGTAGCTATCGTATCGGCCGCCGTCGCCCTCATTTACCGCTAGCAGGACGAGGCCGCCCTCGTTCGTCTCAATGTATTTGGTTGGGGTGTAGCGCACCTCGTAGCTGATACACAGATACACACACACAGAGGCAGAGAAAGATTGAGAAAGAGAAGGGAGGCACATTGTGAGATAAGGTGATTTTCTATTTTCCATTTCCATTTACAGTTTGTCTCTCACCCCGTCCCCGAGTGCGTGAAAAAGTGTCGCATTGGAAAAGCACAATAAAAATCAATATAAAGTGTGTGAAACTTTGGCAGCGCCAGCTGAAACTTTTTCCATTACAGACAGACAGACAGACAGAAAGACGACTATTACCCGGACTATGCCAGTGCCGGGCGGTAAACGCCAAAAAGCAGACTTCAACAGCATTTTAAAGTGTCAATTTACCGCAGCATTGGCAACGCTGGTGGGTGGGGTGGACCGGGCGGGGGAAGGGAAGGGAAGTGAGATAAAGCAAAGTTTCGCTTACACTTCCGATTTCATTATTTGTTTTCAATTTTCATTGGACGCTTTAAGACAGCTGCCAGCTAATGCTTGGCTCGCGGTCTCCAAGGAGCGACGTATTTAAGGACGCGGATGAAAATTACTTACCGTCCCTTCTCGGTGGAGTGGTGATACCAGCGCGTCTGCTTCTTGCGCAGCACATCGGGCATCCGGACGAAGCAGGACAGGTGCAGCGTCTGGCCGTACGAAGAGGTTACGCGCTTGCGCAGCACGCTCGTATCGCATATGCCGGACGTCTCGTTGGCCACGTCCTGCAGCAGTCCCAGCTGGTATGGCCGGCAGGCGTTCACCTCCTTGTCCCAGCCGCAGTACGGATCCGCCACGCACCGGAAACAGCTGTCGTAGCGGCGCGCGCACATCGCCAAGTCGATTTGCTTCACCTGATGATCGGTGGCCAGGTAAAGCGAGGCCGTCTTCTGGCTGAGCGTCAGCTCCCGGATCGGCTCGTTGCGCGGCGATGCCTCAAATATGTCCACCAGATTCGAGTGACGCTGGCCGTAGTGCATAAACTGGACTATCTTGTAGATCTGACCCGTGCTGGTGGCCACAAAGTACACGAGAAACTCCTGGTTCAGTTTGTCAATGCGAATCCTGCAGCGGGAAAGAGATGGGTTGTGTGAGAAAAAGAGAATACAATCAAGTCAGAAAGTTTTAGTCGGGTGCAACCGACTGCTCAATACTCATTCATAGAATGACAACAACTTAAAACAGACTTTTTTCTTGTGATCGATAATTATCGAAGCAGTTGATTAAGTCCTATATATATTTTAAACTGAGGAAAATAGACTCGCCCAAAAATCTTAAATCCTATACAGGAGTATATATTTCAAATTCCACCTCAGACAGACAAGAAGACAGACACACTGCACAAATCCAATATAAGCTCGTCTCACTTTCCGAACAAGTTGAAAAAAAAGTAGATAAATCGCACAAGTCTCCCGGTCGGACAGCTTTTGTGGAACAAATCTGAAATGCACGCGACTTGGCCAAGTTGCCAGCAAGGCTGGCAAAACAAAACGTTTAACTAAAAGCATATCCTGCGGCGCAATGTTCATAAGTTCCGGCCAAGTTATTTTACAGCTACAATCGGAGCAGCAAAAACATTTTTGCTGTCAGTGAGCGAGTGCTCCCAAATGTCAGCACTGTGCTGGCGGTTGTCCTGGCCGTGGCCAGCACTGTATAAACTTGGCAAATGTCAACAAGAGCAGCACACACACACACATGAAAAGAAAGTACATGGCTGGTTGCCAGGAGCAGCCGGAGGCAACTGCAGCTGAAACTGGAGCTGGAGCTGGAGCTGGAGCTGAAGCTGACTCCGGAGCTCGCTAATGAATACATTTACACATTTTACTTACTTGTCGACGACGAGGCGGGTGAGTATAACGTCGCGTTTGTAGAATACCGGATTGCCAAATTCATGATCGACCGCCTTGTCCATTAGCGGATGTTTGCGTATGAAATTCAACACCGAGTCCGGCAGTGTTGCGGTGTCGTTGTGGCATGTGCCCGGACGTGGCTCCGGCACTTTTGAGTTGAGCACGGGCAGCCAGGCGCTATTCGATGTTGCCTGCTCCTTGAACTTGCCTACGTGCGAGACAGACAGAGATAGAGAGAGAGAGAGTAAGAGAGTGAGCAATGTGTTATATTATTTTTGCAGTGCATAAAAGTGCAGCGCACAAAAGTATGCTATGTTAAATTTATGTGTGTCAGCGCTGCGGTTAATGATAAATTACAGAGCTCTCAGCGCTGATTTGTGGCAGAGCCAGAAGACTGGCTGAAAGTAAAGCAGTTCAAACTACTAATTACAGACACACACACACACACACTCACACACACACACAACCAAACTTGTACTTGTACTGATCCAGCACTTAAAGTATTTGCTGCATAATCATTTGTTTTTTATAATTAATTGCTTTGGCTATTGCTCTGGTATATTTTTTCACACATAGCTATATATATATATATATATATATATATATATATATATATGTGTTATATATATATATATATATATATATATAGATATGTGTGTGTGTGTGTATGTATTTTATTTTTTGTACAACATGCCCGCAAACTTTTCATAATGAATTTTAAGTGTATGCCAGATTTTTTACAACCATTTGCCTGTTGGCGGTTTGTCTGCCTCTCTGTCAGTCTGTCTGGCTGTCTATTGGTCTAAATGCGAGAGTTGGCACAACTCCATACACACAATTTTATAGTGTTAATGAACTTTTGAGCAAAGTGCTGTCACACACACGCACATACACACATACACACATGTAATTTGGCAGTTGTCACCAAAATAAATTTATGCCAACTTTTACAAGCGATTTATGCAAAATCGCCTTTGAAAATCGGAAAAAGCAGTCAATAAATTTGAAGTAAAACGTAATAAAATTTACTACTTCGATTGAATTTCGATTTTGAGTTATTTATGAATTAATCATGATGCCAAACCCAATTATAATTCTCGAGTGAATTTACTTGAATTCTACTCAAAGATGTTTTCAATATTTATGCAGTCCTGTCAGGCCACACACAACCGATTAATCTTTCAATTTCATTTTGTCGTTTGCAAATTGGATTCAACTGAAATCGCAACGGAAATGAGTTTCAGTAGTTTTTGATGTTGTTGTTCTTGTTGTTGTTGCAACTGCTGACATATGCAGCATCAACATATTTTTGTACATTTCCAACGAACGATTTTGCATGTTAATCGAGAACAAGTAAATGCCTTGCCACATTTAAAAACTGACATGCATTTTAAGGTGCACGCCAGATTTTCCGTACTTTGTTGCATGCGTTGGGTTGGGGTTGCGTGTGGCAGGAATGTGGCCCCTTTTAGAAGCGTTGTTATCGCTTGTCACGCATATCTTGTTACCGTCGTTTTGTAGCAAATGTTAAAGCATTTAAAGCCGCACAGCGACCCCCAGTTGGGGCAGGCACATCAATTCAGCTCGCACCATTTAACGCTAAAATGCCAAAGCTGCTGTGCACACACACACACACACACAGACTCCCACACACACACACACACATGCAGCACCTGCGAGCGTACTTTCTTCCGGCAGCTGCAGCCCAACGTAATGGGAAACTCTGGAAGAAGTCAGACGTAGCCACATGCACGTTCGTAAAAATGGCGCCACAGAGAATTATGGGCAATGCAATAAATCTCACGCTCACACTCTCAGACACACACACACACACTCCTCTCTCTCCTTTTACAGTTACCCACTAACCTTCAAAGGCCGCATTGATATCCCGTATATCGTAGCTGCAGACCGCTGAGCCAATCAGTCCGTTCGTGTTCGTTGTAAACGTGGCATAGAACTTGCTATCATCGTTGGGCATTTTGTAGACGGACTGTATTTCGTTGAAGTAGAACGGAAACTCGCTGGAGATGCTGCAGTTCATCCGGGCCTTCAGATACGTTGCCCAATTCTGGCTGATCATGTACTTGCCGCCGCGATCGTTCTTGCAGACGCGCGCCACACGCGAATAAACCGCCTTGCCGCAGTTGATGTACTCCACGGCGTGTTCCCGAAAGAAAAAGTACACAAAGTCGCCAATGTCAAAGGAGCCAACAAAGTTTGGTTCTAAGAGAAAATAAGTCAAAAAATAAATATTTTTTTTTTATTTTATCTCTCTTTTTTTTTTTAATTTCTGCAACTAATTCAACTGATGCATCTGGGAATAATTTATCTATTTATTGAATTTCTCTATAGGACGGTTAATCTTTCAATATTATATTTTAATTTTTTCATTTTAATAATTAATTCAATACAATATCTATTTTGAATTAGCCAAGTTTAGTTGCAGAAATTTATTTATTTCTTTATTTATTTTTTTTTTTTGTGTATAGGATTATATACTTACTGTCTAGTAATTTGGAGTCGTATTTAACGGTACGCTTAAAGTTGGCCTCCTTGCGTCCATTGGTGAAATTGTAGAGGTCCGAACGGAATATCACCGAATCGGCTTTGGTGAACTCCGCATTGGTTCCGGCGTACTGAGCGCGTTTGCAAGTACAAAGTAAAGGGAAAATGGATTAAACCGAAGTCTGTGCCGGATCGCGGGCAATGCTGGCAAATTAGCGCCAAATATTCGGGAAATTTGATTTTCCAAGGCAAAGGCGAAATATAGCACACACACGCACACACACACAGGCACGCACACAATTACGCGTAAAGTGTACGCACGTGCCTCAGACCCGATATACTCCGCACAGTCTTTCAGAGTGTGAGCGTAAGTGTGTGTATGTGTGTGTGTGTGTGTGTTCTGGCTCACTCTAATTTAATTTCAGCTGCTTTATTGCGACTCTTTTAAATTTCTTGCCATTTGGCCTCCCATAGCCGCACAGAACTTTGCCTTTTCCCCACTCCCTCCCCATTTGCTACTCGCTACTTTCTACTTGCTTTCGGCCTTTGCCTTTACTTTACTTTTGTAATTTTATTACAATTGACATTTTCCTTCTTTTTTTTTATTTTGCCTCCTGCCTTTCTTTTGCCTTTATTATGTGTGTTTTTTTTTCGACTTGGAAGAGAACTTACCAGCGCCGGCAAACCGAAGGGATTTCCGTTTTCCACATAGACGGCGGTTGAGTTGTCAGCGGGATCGTAGGGACACTTGCCGATGCCCAACCCTATGCCGGGCACGTACTGGGATCTGGGTAAATGTGTTAAGTTGGCCTGCGAATTTGAGTGCGAGAGAGGATAGAAAAGGAGGACAGAAAAGCGCATTAGTTGACTTTAATTTTAGCATTCGCTGACAAAATTAACTCCCAGCTTGACATTCACAATTAGGCGCTGACGAGAAGTCTGTCTGTCGCTTTTAGCCATTAGCTTTAGCCGTAACTCTTTACGCTTGCCAAGGGAGTTCCACTAAAATACTATATGGCCAAATATGATTATCTGACTTACATTTATAACATAATCCTTGGGGTTGTGCGCATTCGTGCCGCAGACGTAGAGCCGATGTCCGTTGAAGTTCATGGGCTGGATGACGCGTATGTGATTGCGGCATTCCACCTTCTTGTTGTGTGCCCAAATGTGATTTTTTTATTATTAATAATAGAAACAAAGGTTTAAGCAACAAAATATTTGTGTGTGTGTGTGTGTGTGTGGTAATGGGTAGACAGAAATGTGAAGGCAATTGCATAAGTATCGAATCGAGATGAAGGCCAAAATATTTGTTGTGGGCATGCAAAATTTAGTTAAATTTTCTGCATGGATATGGATTTATGAACACAAATATATATATATATATATTTCTCTTTATAACGAACCTCTCGCTTGCCCTTGGATACGCAGTTGAGTATATCGGAGCCTGTGGGTTCCAGTATTAAAACGTCGCGCTGCAATACAAAAACAGAAGAAAACAATTTCAAGTTAGAAATATAAGCACAGAAAAAGTGATTTTCTTTAAAATACTTGACGCGCTTAAACTTTTGCGCAAACGTTTTCCATGCTTTGGCCAATGTGACACGCTTAACAAATATTCCAAAAGTTTATTGAAAGCGTGATAAAATTTCATGCTTATCAAGAAGGCAACGCGACAGCCAAAACAACAACCACAACGAAAAAAAAAAAAATGAAAATGAAAAGAAAAAATAAACGCGCAACAATTGAAGATTTCTTTTTTTTTTTGAATGTGTACGTGCATGTGTATGTGAATGTGTTAGTGTGCGTGAGTGTGTGTGTTCCAAGCGCACAAAACACGTACAATCAAGGCGCCCATCTCGTGTGCCAGTATTTTTGTATTGCTAAGTGAATACGAATATATATATATATATATATGTATATATACACTCAAAGAAAATGGCTTCCTTTAAATTTTAATAAAAATCGGAATGAAGTTCATTTTGCTTGCTTCTTTCAATGTCAAGGATATTTTTTATAATTATGCATTTAAAAAAGTCAACGCAATTTTTTGACACTTAAATTTAGCAAGAGTCAAATATAGAGTTTTAAAAACTATGAATTTAAGTTAAGAATTTTGAAACTTGAAAAAAGAATTATATATTTCGAAAATTTTACTAGGGTTGATTTTAAATAAACGAAATATAGTCAAAAATGTTATATCGGCTTTTGTAGTTTTTTTTTTCTGTACGTGTATATGTTTGTTTGTGTGTATAGGTTTTTTATGTGTATGTGTGCGGTGCTCTTTTTTTAAGCTATTGCTATTCCTGGTATTTCACTCACGTTGAGCATTTGTTTATTTAATTCGATTTTCGCTTGTACTTGAATTTTGAACGCCGTTGAGAATTATTGCCAAAAAAAAAGAAAATAAACAAAAACCATTAGAAAAAACTTTTCTAGATGAAAATAGGAAAAGCGACTTAACATTCCCGCACGTTCCAACAAAACAGAAAAAAAAACTTTATTAAGCTATGGCAATCGTTAATGCGAATTTCTCGTGAAATCCATGAAACTCATAGTGAGAATGCTCTGAATTGACACACTTTGCGCTGTGGCCATGTGAACACACAATATCCAGTCCTGTTGACAGTTTACAGTTTGCCTGCCTGGCTGCACTTTAAGGCGCCACTCCGGGCATGCGGCTAAGTGCTGTGATTCAACTTGAAACGCAATTTGTGCATCTAGAACTTGGAACTCGGCCCTGGGTCTGCGAGTTTAGCAGTCAGCAGAAATAATTGCTGTTGAAAGCATTTGCCGCCGCCTGGGCAAAGTGGCGCAAGGATGACTCAAAAGATGTGGCAAACGGCTGAAAATGGTTCAGTCCAGTTCCAATCCAAATGCGAAGTGCAAGTGGAAAATGCGAATGCCAATGCAATGAACTTGAAACGGAAACGGATATTGATAGTTGAAGACGAAATCATTAAAGTGCAATTGTGCGCCTGCCCCTGGATCTCTAGATCTTTCGCAACGGATGTGAAGGCGAACTCAAAAAAGCCAACTTTTTCAACTTCGATTTGGCTGCCAGTTCCGAAAATCGTAAATCGCAAATACTTTACGGTTTTAAATCACTTTGTCGAAAGGCTATAGACTAAAATCGTAAAAACAAACAACGATTAATTATAAAATTAGCTTCCATAAAAATAACTATTCAAAACAAGTAAGACCTCCCGACTAGGAGATACCCTGAACCAAGCATTTAACACATACACACAAACTATCGGCATGATAGTGAGTATTTAGGTGCTTAAAAATTAAATTAAAAATTCTGCTTTTGTCATAAAAAGGATAAATATTAATAATTCCAAATTCATGTGAAAGATTTTCGAATATGTACCCTAGTGTGCCCATATAACGATAGGTCTCAACTTTACCCAGTCGTAACTTTGCCAAAACTCAACCGATTTTGATGAGGATGGTCTTTTGTTCATTTCAGTCTAAAAATAAAATTTTTGGTCCAAATTCATGTAAAAAATTTTCGAATATATACTTTAGTGTGCCCAGATAAGGATATGTCTCAACTTTATCGAGTCGTAACTCTGCCAAAACTCAAACGATTTTCATAAGCATGATACCTTAAATTATTCTTTAAATTGGTAATTATCATAAATATTTATTATTTAAATATTTTCTGAAAACTTTTCATTAGTTTTGGTTTGGTTTTTTAAAAATTAATACATATTTTATAAGCACTTGTCTATAATATAATTTAAATATTAAATTATTTTTCAAGTTTGTGAATCCATGTTTTTGTGACTATTCAGCACAGCAACATCGGATAAAAAACAAATATTTGTCAAAAAAATCAATTTTAAACACTATTAAATGGGGGAAAAAATATTTTAAAATTTTAGATATTTAAAATAAGAGCGAACCTTTCAAACGCAAAGCACAGCGTAAACATATTTATGTACAAACACACATACACATACATACATACAATAGGTGTGCATATGTATATGTATTTTAAGAGCTTGTCACAAAGTGTGCGAACATAAACAGAAACCAAACAGAAACTCGGCAAACATCTTCACTGTCTGGCCAGGTGAAAAGCCTGCACCTGAGTTAAACTTGTTTATATATATGTATGTGTGTGTGTTTGTGTGTGTGTGTAAATGAATGCGAGTGTGTCAACAACATTCTGTCTGGCAAGCAGCACTCAAGTGGCTAAGAGTGTCTGCTGTGTATATGCATGTGTGCGTGTGTGTGTGCGTGTGTGTGTGTTTTGTGCATTTTTGCCTTCTCTCGCATACAAGCACACAAATTACATAAACATATACATATGTATACTTTAGATATAGATATTTTTTTATTTTTCACCTGCAGTCAATTGAGATTTGTCTTTAAGTTTGGCTTTTGTGCCACATTTCACTTACCTCGCATATCGATTGGCTGATGTTGCGCAGATTTAGCCGAAAAATGCGATCCCTGCAAAAGATAATTAGAAATATATATTACAATTTGTTGTTGTTCTTGGGAATACTTGTAAAGATCTGGCAGTTGGGCTAATCCCGGGCTCGTGCCCTGACATACGATAAGTTAATGCTGTGCACAAGGGCGTGACATTATGCCATCTAGCACACACACACACATACACAGACACACACCCGACTTTGGCTGCTGTCAAGCAATTGAAATTGTCTATTTGCCTGTTATCTGTGTGTGTGTGTGTGTGTGTGTGAGGTATTTTGAAAAATGGTTGCATTGCGCACGACTGAAAGCGTAGCATATTTTTTGGATGTGCGTCGCACCTGTTCGTCACCGGGACTCCGGTACGTTTATTGGACTGGCCGGGTCTGTGATTGATTGATTGATTGACGGATTGATATATTGATGTCGCAATATTGCGTCTGAAAAGCCTGCCGCAGTTTCCCGGACCAACTTTAAGCGGCAACAGCATTTGCAGCACTTTCCGGCTACTCGAAAGTTTTTGGAGGCTCAACTGATAAGGGGAAAGCGTCGACGCCGAAACTCGTTGCTAAAGTGTGTTTTATGTAGTTGCCGGCAGAGTTTTAGGCACTGCCAGAGGCGCCCCAACCCAACTGCAACAACAACAACAACTCGCAACCATTAATCTTCATTTCGAGGAGCAGGCAGGAGCAGTCGCTGATGATGCTGCGTTGGAAAAATGGCGCTCGAGTCAAGTGGTAATTTTGGTTACTTTGTTTGGCTGGTTTTTAGGGGCGGCGGCGGCGGCTCCCGAGACCACAACTGTTAAAATGCGGCCATGTTCAACTTGCGGCAGACAAATGAGCAGACGACGACGGACATTGTCAAATTGAGCTGGAGAGCTACCGACCTGCCCTGCCCCGACCCGACCTGACCCAAACCTCGACCCGACCCTAGTTCCAGTCCCACTCCCTGTTGAACCGCACGTCAAGCATTAATTCATAATTATGTATGCCGACAGTGTTGCCAACAACTCTCGGCACTTGGACGCAGGGCGTCCAAAAATGAAATATGCAGCTCTAAATGCGTTGAGTACCGACTTCCAGTCCCAGTCTCAGCAGGAAGTTCACACAGTCAGACCGGAAGTTTGTAATTATCGCGTTGCTCCGAGCCTCACAGCTGCGCAATTTGAGGGATATCAAATGCTCACTGAACCGCATCTCATCCGAACCGAACTTGGTCTGCATAGTTGGCCAGTTTTGGCTGATGCAGTTCTAACTGAAGCGAGCACTTATTGCCTTAAATGCTATTTTTCTGTTTACTTTCTACTTACATGGCGCCAACATAAAGCGCGTTGTTCCGCTCGTCCATGTAAAAGGTTTTGTAGTGCAGCGGGCCGCAGCTGAAGTCCTTGACATGCTCTGCAAAAGTCCAACAGATAATTGTCATATGAGTATATCACGCATACGCCTCGTAGTTACTTGTTATATATAAATTGGGAAAAGAAAAAGAAAAACAAGACTATGTTTAAAGGTCACCGTCTGCAGTGTGGACCCTGATTTCAACGCCAGTTAATTAAAGTTGATGCATCTATTAATGAAACTGTCAGCGGCAGCGTGTGTCAGCCGAACAAAAAACTAATTAAACTATTATAATTTAGCCGAGAAAGTTAATTTATGGGGCGGCTGCAGGCGCAGCAAGCAGCATCAAGACAAAGGAAGTATTGTATAGCAACAAGAACAATACACACACTCGTATGTGTGTGTGTGTGTGTGGTGTAAACAAACAGCAAAGCAGGTCCTTGCAGATTTGACAGCCACTGCGGCCAGAATGTCACGTACTCAGAAACGTCACGTGCGCCGCGTCCTCGTCCTCATCCTCGTCCTGGAAATATGTAGGTAACACCCCTGTCAATGCCATTAACGAAAGATTGAGGCATTTAGCTAAAATTTTTACGACATTAAGTTGTCAACTAATTTGGCGCAATTAGTAGGCAACAGACAGACGGACTGAGTTGGGGTAAAGAGTGAACAACTTTTTATTCTCATTCCGGATTTTTTTTTGCTGTGGCAAATCCTTTGATGGCAGCGCTAAGAGTCAATTTGTGTTGTTTCCTTTTGCTCCTGTTCGATGTCAACATACAAAATAAAACGCCAACTAATGAGCCGCCACTGACACAATGGGCCTTTTCGTTCAGATCCCTAAACTTCAGCTGCCATAAAAAAGAAAACAAGCAACAACAAGAGCAATAATAGCAAAAAACAGGCTCATTAAAATGAGCAAAGCCTGAGACATTGAGTTGCCACTGATTTGCATAATAATAGATACATAATGAATAATAAGTAAGCATCTATGTAAATAGTATTTTGGCCAGGCCAGGCTCGGCCAGGCCCACTTGCAACGTGGCTTACTGACTAGCTGACCCTTATGCAAATTAGTCATTGTTGACCATGTTGTTGGCCATGGCTTTAACATTAAGAGCGTTATTTTAATGGTTTGTAATTTTATTTCTCATTTTATGAACTTCATCTCAGCTCTTCACGCTTTTTTGCTTGTGTTAAACTATAAAATTAAAAAAAATAAAATAAAATTTATATATTACATAGAAAGGAAACAAAATTTGTTTAAGATTCAATTGTCAAGAATATGATTTTATTTATACTTTATTTTTACTTTCTTAATAAAATTTTTGTTCCCGGTTTTTCAATTCCTAATTAAACTTCTTGAAATGGCTTTCAAGCAAATGTTACATGTTTTGAAACTAAATTCTGGGTAAACCTCTCTTCAAGCGCAACTCGCAATCTCACGAATATTATCCTTAACAATGTCCTTGTAGTGTTATCTTGGCCCAACCTGGCGTTGCCCAAAACAATCAGCTAATGTCCAGTCGTCGTCACTATAAACCAAAAGTCCTTAAAGCGGAGTTTCGCAAAGTCATTGATCCCAAATACAACAAAGTGAGTACCATGAACATGAATATTGGGACGTGATCCTGAAGGATTTACCGATTCGTCGTAGGGCTTGGGCTATACGCACAGGGAACGCCAGAACTTGAATGTGATTGGTCTTTATCCGTGCGCTTGTCGCAATGATGAGGAACAGCTGTATGCGGTCAAATCAAATTTTATAGCGCAAAAATCAAATGTTGCCCGCTATCTCTATTTGAGGAGCGTTCGTGCCCGCCAGGAGCGTCTATACTATCGGTTCATTATCGAGGAGATCGAGAGCGTAATGCCCATCGTATACACGCCCACGGTGGGCGACGTTTGTCAGGCATTCAGCTCGATCTCCGACAATTCGTTGGGTCTGTACGTGACCAAGTACGACAAGGGCAATATGGTGAATGTGCTCGGCAATTGGCCGGGCCACGATGTCCGCGCCGTCTGCGTAACCGATGGCGGTCGAATCCTCGGCTTGGGCGATCTGGCCGCCAATGGCATGGGCATTTCCGTGGGCAAGCTGGACCTGTACACGGCGCTGGGCAACATTCCGCCGCAGTATCTGGTTCCGATTGTCCTCGATGTTGGCACCAACAACCAGCAGCTGTTGTGCGATCCCATGTACATTGGTGTGCGCGAGGAGCGTTGCGTGGGCGAGGAGTACGACGAGCTCGTCGAGGAGTTCATGAGAAGCGTGGTCGAGTGCTGGGGCTATCAAACCCTGATTCACTTTGAGGACTTTGCCACGGACAATGCGTTTAGATTGATCAAAAAGTACAGGGACAAATACTGTTATTTCAACGATGATATACAGGGCACAGCGTCCACCGGTCTGGCTGGCTTCCTGAACGTCGAGCACATCACAAAGCAGAAACTCGAGGAGCAAGTTATCCTGTTTGTTGGCGCCGGCAGCGCAGCGCTCGGCATTTGTAATTTGCTGGTCAGGGAGTTGGCCAACCGAAAGGTAAGCCAAGAGGATGCTGCAAAGAACATTTATTTCATCGATGTCGACGGCCTCGTGACCAAAGACAGAAAGACATTCCCAGTCCAAGACGTCGTGCCTTTTGCCAAAGACATGCCAAAATCCAAAGATCTGCAGAAAATTGTCGATGAAGTTATTCCCTCAATTTTGCTGGGCGCCACAGGCCAGGGCGGTCTCTTTACAGAAAATATATTGCGTAGCATGGCCAAAAATCACGAGAATCCAGCGATTTTCGCCTGCTCGAATCCCACACCCAAGGCCGAGTGCACCGCCGAGCAGGCCTACAATTTTACAGAGGTAAGCCAGGAGCAACAACAAATAACTATATTTATATATTTATTTGATCAGGGCCGGGCATTGTTCGCATCGGGCTCCCCGTTCCCGCCAGTTGTTGTTAACGGGAAACGGCTGACGCCGACGCAGGCGAACAACGCGTTTGCTTTTCCCGGCGTCGCCCTTGGCGTTTTATGCAGCCAGCCTCGGATAATACCGGACGAGGTGTTCATTGTCGCGGCCCATGCAATTGCCGGATATGTGAACCAGTCCGATCCGGCTACGAGAAACCTCTATCCAACGATAAAGGAGGCGGCAAACGTAAACTTTCAGGTGGGCGTGTCTGTGGCACAATACCTAATCGATAAGGGCCTGGCCAATGTGTATCCGGTGCCCAAAGACGTTTCTGAATTCGTTAAGAATTATCAGTATTATACGACGCTCAGCGCAGCCCTGCCACATACCTGGGAATACCCGGAAATGATCCATTTACCACTGCCCAAGGCTACAGATGATGAGAAATGCGACAAAAAGTAGAAAATTGATTCACAAAAATATGTTGTTAGATCATGCATTAATTTATACGATTTCTAAAACTCTTTGTACACGGCTTGTTTAAAAATTTAAGAAGACTCTTGCAGAATGAGTAGAAAAGAATTAGAGACTAATTAAGAAAGAGAGAGCAAATGATAAAGAATAAGAGTTAGAGAGTAAAAACCTTCACGAGAGAAAAAGGGAGAAAGTTAAGAAAAGATAAAGATTAAATATTTGCATTTTTTTTAACATCACAACTCGGATATCTGTACTTATTTAAAACACAAGAAGTCGGCGCTAATTAGATAAAACATATGAAAGCTTTGTCTAATCTAATACCCAAGCATGATTGAATTGTCAGTTCTCCCTGAACTAACTGATATGCCAATTTTTTGCTTGGCCCATCGTTAACCCTTTCAAGATTTCAAGGTTTAAATTGACCCACTTGAGGTCGCGAGTATGGAATAAGTGAAAAGCAACTAGTTGCGTTCGAGCAAAGTCGAGTCGTCAATTCGCCAAGTCTTTTGTTATAGTTAAAAGGCGCTGTTGCCAGCCAGTCAGGATGTGGCAAGGACAATGGCAGGACTGAAAATAGTCGATGGCATCAGAATGCGCCACATGGCGGCAACAAAAGCGACCCAAATAGCGCCAGGAAAATGTTGAGAATTTTAACGTCATTATTGTCTGTCAGTGCGACATTGACATATGTATGCATATGTGTGTGTGTGTGTGTGTGTGTGTGTGTGTGTGTGTGTGTGTGTGTGAGTGTGTGTGTGTGTGTGCGCTGCTGCTTTGCATATAAAATGAGACGAAATGTGTGCTCACCAAAAATGTCAATCAATTTTTTAAACGTCCTGCGTACATATATTTGTTTTGCAAGTTCCCCTCTCTCACTCTCTCTCTCACTCTCATTCTGTCTCTGTCTCGCTTCTTCGGTTTGCCTGCCAGGACATGTATGCATTAAAAAGCAATTGGTGTTAAAGGAGCAGTCACGTTGTCTGCCTGTCTATCAGCCTGGCATGTGGCTGCAGCGCCCGCCTGCGGACCCTACTCCGGCACCAACTGGTGTGAAAAAGGACCCACACACACACACAAACACACACACACACACATTCAATATACAAAGAAGGAAAAACCAGCTCGATACGATGGCGCAGAAAAAAAGAAAATGTAAAATCATTTTCTTCAACTGACAGCTGTCAAAATATTTGCTCTCTGTCAACGTGCGCTGCTTTTGTTGCTTTTATTTTTGTTGTTCTTGTTGGCCAAGCTGCGTCTTCGATTTTCCATCCGTCTGTGCAAAGTGTCCCTGCAAATTTTATTTTAATATTCATTACTTCACACTATAATGCTGAAGGTTATCATTGACCAGACTCGGCAGCTCTGTTTCGGGTTTCGATATTCTTTTTTTTATGTTTTTCACTTGACCTTTGTTTTTTTGTTGGTATAGCGGGTGTGCTTAAGCTCCAACATTTTGCTGAGAGACAAATGCAAATCTCATGTCCTGCGATCCTACAAGTGGCGGCAGTTGGTTCCGCTCGGTTCAGTTGCCATGGCTTATAGAATTTAATTGCCTATAAAAAGTGTGCGGCTTGTTGCTGAAACGGCTGCCAGCTGAGTCGTAAATTTTGAGTGGCCCAAAGGCTGGAGGCCTTTGCTGCTGCTGCTGCCATCGATTTGCGGTCCGCGATAAAAGCTTAAATCTAAATGCCGCTATCAGAGGTTAAGCGCTGTTAGCCGGCTCGCAGATTATTTAGTGCGTCAGCATATAAATTTCATGGCAGATAAAACACAAGACAACAACAACAACAACAGCTCGACTCGAATGCGTTTCAATCAACGCAACAAGCTGCAGTCGAATCGAAAACACAAGTCAACTGCATTAAAAGCAGCCGAGCAGGCGACTTCTCTCGTTTACTTCAGCTGTTCTTATTGCTGCGCATCAAAGTGATTGCCTTTCTATGCACATAAGAAAAACACTTGAAGAAATATAGTGTACTAAACTCAAATGCAAACAGCATAAAATTGCTAATATCAAATACATTTTGTTTAAACAAAGTTAGCTTATTTGATTGTGTTCAAAATATTCAAAGAAAAAATTTATGTTTATTTTATTTATTAAGCAAATTTGTTTAAATTTATAACATATATATTTGATGAGCTTATATAAATAAATTAAATAAATTTTTAACATTCTTGCATAAATAAGATCAAATCTCTTGTCGTACTAATTTTATCAATGAAAGAATTTCTTAAGTTTATTTAACTAAATTGAACAGAAAAATAGTTAAATATTTTTTTCGATATTTTTTCAAGTGCACGCATCTAGAAAGCATAAATTGAAGTATCTGCGAACTAGGTCGGCAATTTATTATGCAAATGCATTTGCAACAGAGTGCACTTCTTTGTTGTTGTTGTTGTGCGAATGTAAAACAAACAAATGTGCTGTAAAATGAAGGATGTTGATGCTAAGCAATGCACTGATTAATTTTTCTCTTAACGTAAGTCGTTGCCAAAAGCAGCGCCAAGTGGGTCAACCGGGCCAAACCGAGCCAGAGGCCAAAGTGAACTTGACTGTGTCTGTGTACAGTCGATAAGTAGCCTCAATAAACACAAAAGCCTACTCGGCAACTGATGCTTTTGGTCGCTGTTGAGTCTGGGCCAGGCCGTGCCCCGGCCGGGGACATGCTACTTCATCTTTTTTAAGATTTTCATTTATCTGCCGGCAAACGTTGGCCACAAAGATAAAGCACACAGCAGCTCGAGAGGGGCGGAGGCAAAAAAAAAAAAAGAAAAGAAAAAGAAAAGAAAAAGAAAATAATGCCGCACTTAAATCCATTTAAGCGAATTTTTCAAGCATTAAATTTGCGTTTACGTTACGTATACTTAACTTCCAACGGCAACGGCCCCCAACCAACAACAAACAGCAACAGCAGCAGCCGCTGCGCAGGCATCAGGCAGGTAAAAATTGCCAGAGAGCTAAGAAAAATTCTTGGCTATTTTTCTTTTCTTTACCTTGTGCTGCTCAGGGCACTGAATACGTATTTGCATCATTTGTTTCAGCAGACTCCTCCAACTCTGCATATGGCCAAATGCATTTGGCCTGCTGCAAATCGCTTTTTGGGTTACCTTGAGCATGTGTGTGTGTGTGTGTATTTAGATTTGTGTGTGAGTATTTGGCACCATTCACTTAACCAATGGCCGAGACGCACTCATGCGTTCTTCTCTGCTCTGTTTTTGCTACGTAGATTTCATTGTTGTACTTTGTGGCCATGTAAATGACTTGCCAGCCCCAACCCCAGCCCCAGCCCTAGCCCCCAACTCAACCGTGTTCTCGTCTTCTCGCTTTCTTGTATTTTTCTGTAAAGTGGAAAATATTCTTATCTGCGTTTTGCATGCCGCACATTCGCAATTCGCTCTGCTCTGGTTTTTCCAGACGAACTGAGTCAGCACTTAATTTTTATTTGATTTTACTTCACTTTCTGGCTCACGGTCTGCCTGTCCTTGGAGTGCGTCATTTTTTATGGCGTTAATTTTACAATGATTGGGCTCCAAGCACTGACAACACTTGCAACACAAAATGGTCGCCAAATTTACAAACAACTTCCAAACTTAATGGCTTAGAAAGGAAAGAAGTGGCAGAAGAAGAAGAAGGCGACGTTTGGCAAAGTCAACTTTATTAAGGACAAAGGACAACAAGAACCAATTACTCCATGAAAACTGCCAACTAAATCAGTTCATATGAAGACAGCCATTGCCGAGCCAACAGCAGGTGTTGACAGATTTCACCTTGACTTGGCCAGCTCCCCGGCGGCTGACTACTCACTCACTCCTCACTGACTCCAGAGCGAAGTGGAGCTGTATTTTCGTTAGTGTCTCTGTGTGTTTCTGTGTTTTCTCATTTCATTTTCTCAGCTGCCACTGCAAATTACAGTTAAGACACACACTAAAAAAAAGTAGTTGTTGCTTCCAAATAAACTTGAAGCGAAATTTTCATCCTAGGCTCATCTTACACAAGGTTTTATGGCACAATCGAGACTTGCCTAAAATATATCCAAGTTGATTACTTTTATCTATTTTAAGTTAGCTCTCACGGGGAAAAAAACTGGTTAACTTACATTTTACTGGACTTTGTGCACTCAGCATGGACTGAATCTAATCCAACGCCTTGTATACTAAAAAATTTAAGTGCACCAATTTTTAATTTAAAATAAAATTAATAACATTCGATTTGACATAGGAACAAATTTTGAAAAATTATTTTAGCCGAGTTTTTAATTGCTAAAAATTAGGTAATAGTAATATTTTTAGATACATGTTCGAATTATAGTTTACTTTTTCGCTAGACATTTTTTAACGTCTCAAGCAATAAAAAAATATCATACAAATTTCTTAACATACAAATTAATAAAAACAACCAAAAAATTTTTTTTTAGTTTTTTTAACAAATACAAATTGTTTTTATTTGAAATCCAACTAAATGTTTGAGAGCTTTTTCTAGGAATTCAATATTTCGTTTATATTGCAAGTTCTAAACAGATACAATTAGTTTCTAAACTTAAAACAAAGCTTTATTTAGTCGCTTGTATTTGGCTTGATCTGTGAATGTGTGTGTGTGTGTGTGTATGTGTGTATGTGTGTATGTTAAATTGAAGGTGCATTAGCTGGCATCTGGCTTTAAGTTTGCCTTTGGTGGCCATGCATCAGGCTTATCTGGCCTGGCAGCAGAAACTGTCGCACAAATCTCTCGACCATTTACCAAAGTCTGTTCGCAATCGGTGCAAAGGCTGAGGCAGAGGGGGACGGGGGCGGGGCCTAGTTTGTGCGAATGTAGAAATGTGTGTTCGATATTTAACAGCTTCCAGTTGGGCGCGCTCGGGCCATATGCAAAGATGTAAAGTGTGCGGCAACTGCCTGTTGGCTTAAATTTAGCTTTGCCATTGGCAAGTTTGTTCAGCTCTTTGTTCGGGCACATCAACTTTGCCTATAAATGTATATATACTCAAACAGAAACAACAAACGCTGGGTACAAATAGCTGGCTGGCACTGTAAAAATCCAGTGAGGTAAACAAGACGGCCAACAGTGACGTGTAGAAGTAAGCACCTGGCATTTGTGTTGAGCACGTTCGTACCTTATGTGGGATTTAGTTTTAGACTTCATTTTACTGCTCTGTGCTTTTGGTTTCATTTTGCTGTTCCTTCTTTATGCCATTTTATGATGGCCACAAAACAGTACCGTAAAAAGCAGCGCACAGAGTGAGAGAGAGAGAGTGAGAGGGAGAGAGGGAGAAAAAGAGATAGAGCAAAGTAAAGCCATAGAGAAGCAGTACTTGAGCCCGCACACAAACATATGTACATTAAGATATAGTTCATACTATAATGCACAACAGCACAGCTAGACAATGCTGTAATCTAAAAACACAAACGTGCAATTGTGTGGCCATGTATATATATATGTGTGTGTGTGTGTGTGTGTGTGTGTGTGTGTGTGTGTGTGTGTGCACTCGACACGAAACGGCGTGGGAATATATTACAAGTTGGCTGCCGCCATTACCAGAAGTATGTCAGTGGCCTGCGGCTGGTGTCAATGGCAGCGACATCTTAAAGCAAACTAAATATTTAAACAAGGCCAGGATGAGTCTGGCAGCAAACAGAATCGAGGCTGGCAATTATGGTCTGGGCCATAAAAATCAGTTGGCTAACTCACTCACAATCAAGCCCAGTGAAGATGAACGTGCAGCTTTAAGTTCAATTGCAGTTGGCTAAAAAACCAAAAACTACATAATTCAGCAGAAAAATTTTATGTCTTCATCTTGGAGAGTCAGCAGTTCGAGGCATGTGTGTGCGTGTGTGTGTGTGCAACTGCTAAAGGAAACATTAGCAAGTCTAGACACCTACGTCATGCGTCATGGCAGCCCAAAAACGTGAGCAGGAAGTGCGCTGATGTAAAAAGAAAGCCAAAAATTGAGACGTCAGCCAGACAAGGACGTGGTCCGACACACAGACAGACAGACAGACAGTCGAAGAGCCGGCAAGAGGCCACGGCCACGAGTCTCGAAGCCAGCGTCAGCAGCAGTGGCAATGCCGAATGGCAAATGCATCGCAGACGGGCGGACGGACGGACTGACTGACTGACTGCTCGCCTGCTGGCGCTTGAACCTTTGGCTTGTTTAATATGCTGAAAAATACGCGTCCCGACTTCCTGGATTCTTCTTGCGCTGCGCTTTTTGCGCAGGCAACTGAAGCTGCTGGAGCCTGAAGGGGTTTGGGGCGCTTGGTTCTGGGCTGCTGCTCTTTGACACATGTAAGTAAAATGTTGGCTTAGACATGCATGCAAGCATGAGTTGGCATGTGGCATGTCCTGGCCCTGTGTCGCACAGGGTTTGCTGCGAATTTCTTAAATTATGGCAACCTGCTCAATATATATTTCTATATGCAGAATTTAACGTCAAACGTTCGCTGTGAACCATTTTTAATTACATCGCGTAATTGGAATTCAATATCAAACCGCGCTGGGGTCACCATGCGCATATGCCAAGCGAAATTAAAATGCAAAATTAAAATTGCCATAGTTGTGGGTATGTGGACGGGGATGTGCGGATCGAGAAATTCATGAAAATTCTAGCATGATAACAATTTTCCAATTACCGATTTTACATATTTCAAAACGCGAGCATAAATATTTATAGCGGAAATTTATGAAAACTAAACGTGTGCAAAGATACACCGCATTCTCATGCAGAAAACAAAGAGAGTCCCTCTGTGAGTCAATATATATGCATATATATACGTGCATATACCATATAGTATGCATGCATTTACATCAATACACTGCAAGACGTTATATTCAAAGATATATACTTTATAAAGTACATACACATTGGCAGGCGATTTTTGAATCAGTTTATAATATTTTTTTATTTTTTTAAGTAAAATATCCAAATTGTCTGATAGAGTAAAATTAAAATCGTTAAGAAAATGCGATATTTATTACTTATTAATTTATTTTTTGTTTCTATTATTCTATTTTATTTTACTCTTTTTGTTTTCTAATAAAATCAGAAAGAGCGGAATTAGAATGTTTTATAGTTTGATTTTCGATTATTTTTGTTGATAAAAATTTTTAGTTGAGATTTGCAACTGCAGAGTAAAGGGCGCTTATATTGGAGTATATATTATATTATATCAGATATTTCATGCTTGTTCTAAATACATTTATATATAAAAGCAAAAGTAAGTTGTCATTTCTTCCCTATATTGTCACTTTAGTTTAGCCCATTTTTGTTCAGTGCAGGTAAATATGCGTATATGTACTATGTTTGCGTTGGGGCTAGATTTTGCAGTTCTTTCAGCTCTGGCCAAAACAAATACAAAGTAACACCCGATGGCACACACACACACTTACACACTCACACACACACCGACACAGACACCGTGAACGTGAGCGACACTGCAAGGGAGCTGCCTCTTGCATATTTTTAGGTGATTTGAATTTTTAAGAGCGTAGTAAATTTTTTTATATCCCTGGGGTTATGTGTCACTGCACAGCACCCCCTCTCTCTCTCCCTCTCTCTCTGCCTCTCTCCTGCTATCCTCGGTTATCATCAAGTGGGGCAAGTGCTGGCGCAGCGGCTCTGATTGCGCTGGCTGCGTGTTTAGCCGTAAACTATGCAATGCTGACGCTTGCTTAGCTGGCAAATGGCGTTGCAACGGTTTACATTACAACACTTTCACTCCACAGCGTCTGTATGTGTGTGTGTGAGTGTGTGTGTGGCCTTTTCCCAGCTGAATGAGAACTTGTGACATTGACATAAAGCTGGCTACGTTGCATGGCATACTTTCAGGCTCTGTTGCAAGCGCATGAAGTGTCTATTTTACGCCTACGCGAAATGGCATTTTAATTGTTGCAGCGACCCTCGCACTTTACGCTGATTTCCCCAAAGCACACACACACACACAGCTGCAGACCCGGCGCAATTGCCAGCAATTTGTTTTGTGGTACTAAACAAGTCGCCCTCGCGCCTTTGGCTGCCGTTACAAGCGCTAATTAATCTTCGCCAACAGCCCGGCCAGGTGATATGAAGTGCACGCCCTGAGCCAACCCAACCCAGTTCCTCTTTTGGCCAGGCAGACAGCCGGCTGCGTGGCATGGCCTGGCGTATTGTGGCAGCTTATTTCCGTCATTAATTAAATTACGCAAAAATGTTCAAAAGCACATAAATCAGTCGGCGTCATTCGGGACTCGAGGCTGCCACTAAAAACTGTTGGCCTCGCCTGTTGGCCAAGCTGTTTGCTTTTTTTAGTGCCCTTGCGGGACACGACTATAAATATTTATGCGCCCCGAGAAGTTCTAGCCAAGTTGTGGCCCCCCTTATCCTTGAAGTCCTGTGATTACCGCCTCAGATAAACTCATTTAAATGTTAATGCAGCGGCAAAAGTTGCCTTTGCCGCTCGCATCGCATGCATTTTATTTGCCACATCGAGTCAATGAACATCAGTCGGGGTAGGTTATCCACTACAAATACTATATACCCATATATACTATATATCTATAGCAGAAACTTGGACCAGCATGTTACACAGTTTAATAACTGCAACAACGTATTTAACCCCTGAGCAGGTTCTGTTCGATGTGCTGCGGTCTGCATGTTAATTAAGTGGAAAAATGTTTGTTTTTTTTTTCTTCTGTGAGGGGGTTGCAAGTTGTGCGAAGGGTGGTTGCTAGACAACCCAATGTTGCTACACATTTCATGTCTGTGGCATAATGAAATATATACTAAATAATTGAATCAAGCACAATTCAAAGTTTTATGAAATCATAATTATATATACAGATGTCGCCATAAGGAATCGAGTATGTCAACGCAACAACAATTTAAGAAAAGTCATCAAATTGTTTAAAGCCAAGAAAGCAATTTGACTTCAAAATTGTTTTCCAATACTTTTAAACACTTATTTGGCCAGAAATATACTTGAATTAAAATAGGGGAGAAATTACATAGGTTAAACAAAAATTGGACTCTATTAAAGCTAGACTTTAAACTTTGGATAGAAAAATGAATTTTATTTTGTATAGCTACAATACAAATTAAAACTGAAATTGTTTCTTATTTGTTTAATAAAAATTTATTTTTATACCCTGAACCCATTGAAAATGGGTGAAACAGGGTATTATGGTTTTGTTGAAATGTATGTAACAGGTAGAAGGAGGCATCTCCGACCC